>OV743431.1:32738200-33033877 GCA_928269145.1 Agriphila tristella
CACAGCGCGCACTACGAAGTTCCGTAGCGCGCGTCTGCGGTGCTACGTGATTATAATGTTGTGATCTTGTGTAGCTCGTAGCACAGCACGCACTACGAAGTTACGTAGCGCGCGTCTACGGAGCTACGTGATTATAATGTTGTGATCTTGTGTAGCTCGAAGTACAGCGCGCATCACGAAGTTACAAAGCGCTCGTCTACGGTACTACGGGATTATAATGTTGTGATCTTGTGTAGCTCGTAGCACAGCGCGCACTACAAAGTCAAGTTACGTAGCACGCGTCTACGGTTCTACGTGATTATAATGTTGTGATCTTGAGTAGCTCGTAGCACAGCGCGCACTACGAAGTTACGTAGCGCTCGTCAACAGTGCTACGTTATTATAATGTTGTGATCTTGTGTAGCTCGTAGCACAGCGCGCACTACAAAGTCAAGTTACGTAGCACGCGTCTACGGTTCTACGTGATTATAATGTTGTGATCTTGAGTAGCTCGTAGCACAGCGCGCACTACGAAGTTACGTAGCGCTCGTCAACAGTGCTACGTTATTATAATGTTGTGATCTTGTGTACCTCGTAGCACAGCGCACACTACGAAGTTACGTATATCGCGTCCACGGTGCTGCGTGATTATAATGTTGTGATCTTATGCAGCTCGTAGCATAGCGCGCATTACGAAGTAAGGTAGCGCTCGTCTACGGTACTACGTGATTATAATGTTGTGATCTTGTGTAGCTCGTAGCACAGCGCGAACTACGAAGTTCCGTAGCGCGCATTTACGGTACTACGTAATTATAATGTTGTGATCTCGTGTAGCTCGTAGCACAGCACGCACTACGAAGTTACGTAGCGCGCGTCTACGGTGCTACGTGATTATAATGTTGTGATCTTGTGTAGCTCGTAACACAGCGCGCATTACGAAGTTACGTAGCGCGCGTCTACGGTGCTACGTGATTATAATGTTGTGATACAAGGATAAGTATTTGAAGACAAAACAATTACTTTTTTTACGCATTTCCGCTCAGATTTACTTACTGAGTCATCTCCTTTAACTTTTTAATCGACTTCAAAAATTTAAAAGGAGGAGGTTATCTATTCGTCCTGTATATATTTTTATATAGTTATATATGTATTTTTTCACCTTTGCTTCAATTAAAATATTTTTCAGAAACTTCTCTTACAACAAATTGCACATACAATTTGAACAATACAATACAAACATATAACGTTATTTTATATGTTTTAGATTTCAAAGGCTTTATTAAGTTCTGAAACTACTTAACAATACCATTAATCAGTAAAACAGAAACACAATATGTTATTAAGAAACAAACCGCCTAAATAGGATTAAAATCAACCCATTTCACCAGCTGCTAAGAAAGTTATAATAACGAGAATATTGTAAGAAAGTTGACTTCGAAATTTTGTAAAACTTCGCAAACGTAGGGTTGCTACCACAGGGATTACATTACATGTAAAAGATAAGGCACTGCATTGTTTTACATACGGCGGGGTTTTACAGTCCGTTACAGAGAAGATAAGAGAGATCAAAGAAATAAAAGAATTGCGCCGTCTAGTCACAGTAAGGTAATAATAAACATGCTAGTACCTAGCTATGATAAATCTTAAAAATAATAGGATTATAACATTCAAAAGGATATTTTTAAAACTTAATTAGAGGATTAAGTTTTTCTCAAGGATTATTTGCGTTGTTAGAGCTCTCGTAGACTACAGACTTTCTATCGGCCGATAGTTGGGTCGGACCGTTTTTAATATGAAGAATCAGTCGATACCAAATCGTTGTAATGTATGCACTTGCATACTTCTTCACACTGATTAAAGGCCCGACCCAACTATCGGCCGATAGTTTGGCCAGTAGTTTGCGGGGACTCTTAGCCGTTCCACACGAATCTTATTTTAGGCCTGAAATACATAGAAGCGACGTAAGGTGGGGATACGGCGCAGATATAAACCAGTGAAGAATGAAAAAAGTGAAGTTCTAGAAGCAAATCATATTACTTATTACTTACTGACTAATTCAAAACTTTTTACTGACTGAATCAAAAAGTGGTCGCCATCTTTCTTTTCAGCGTTTTTTCTTTCATTCATAATTTTAAATACAGCGGGGTCAAATTAATAAGAAAACATTGGTTAACAAAAACTAAAATGATTTTCTTCTAAACTCATAACGCCATTTTTTGACCTGTCTATACGATAAGGCAGCGATGTCTGCGCCTTATCTCCGCCGCATCGCTTCTATGTATTTCACGCCTTAGAGTTCTAGTGGACTTATGGTATTTGGCAGAAGTTCATACAATCCAAGTTCATACAATCCAAGTTAGGCGAAAACATTTTACCACGTTTTTTTTAAAGTAATTGCGTTTTGTTAAATGTTTCAAATGGTTTTAAACTACTGATTTTACATTAGCAAAACCACGGGCACGGTCAGTAATATATAAAACGATAGTAATTATTGTTTTTGCTACAAATATTCAAGATTTACTCAAACATTCTGATTACTTCATTATGTGGTCAACATTCTGATGTTGACCACATTCTGGTAACCCTAAAAGTTAGTTGCCTGTATATAATAGAGTGATTTATATCGCTTCGCCGAGGACACGAAAAAGCAGACTTCAATTAAAACTAAATTATAGCGAAGATTTCATAAGTTTTCTTTGTTGAAGTTTGAAAAGGTTAACTAAATTTATTGGGAATGGATCAAAATTTATCTTTATTAAAGTTTTCAGTAGCGTATTTTATTACCAAGTTGACAAGTTTTACTCAAATTTGCTTTTGATTAATTAGTACAGATGAAAGAAATTGTAACAAAATTTCAAAGATAGTGCAATCAAGGAAAATAAATGGGGTTATCGTGTTTTCTTTTAATAGAAAGTCTCAAAAAGAAAATATAATGTTTCTACATACCCATAACAACCCACCCAGCTACCTATCTGAGAATATCTTCTATCTGAGAAAATGCTCTTAAGAAGGCCGTCCTAATAAAAAGTTTAGTCCTACGATCCGATAATCGGATCAGACCGATAAAATAGTCAGTCACGGGTGCGCAGTGATAGGTAACAAATGTAAAAAAATAAATAAATGGATACCTACCTGTTTGGCGGTGATCCAGGAGGCTCGAGGGTATCCAGAGAAGAGGTAGCAGTGGTTGCTGAACAGAACTTGCTTCGCGTCCATGCAAGACTGGGCTGTTAGGAAAAATAGACTTGAATTACTTTAAAGATCAAAGATAAAATCAAAATCAAATGACAGAGTCAAAACATTATAAAAATATGTATGGCACAAATTAACCACACATGACGAACAAAGAAAACTGCTGATTCAGCAGTACATTTTAATGTCTAAAAACAACCCATATTGCCCTGCAGATGTAGCATGGCATGACGAACCCCAAAAAACTTTATCAACATGAAAATGCACTTTTGCCACACAAACATGTCTACATCGGAATGTCATTTTTGACTCCACAGAAAAGTGTTTTTACCATTGAAAGTGGTTATCAGATGCAAATCGCCTGAGACGTATTTTTGGCCATATCTCCAAGGATTTTGGGAGGATCGAAATGAAAATAGTACCAAAAGTTGAGGAGTTTAACGATACACGTGCTAACGTTTGAATTTTGAAAATCTATTGGTAACTTTTTTGGAATTTTGCAAAATTCCTAAAATTCCGGGTTTTTTGGGGGATGTTTGTTTACTAAATTGTAAATATTTCGGAAAAAAACCGACTTAAGAAAAAATGAAAAAAAGAGTCCTAGGGTATTAGTTTAGCTATCAAATGACGAAATAATTTTGAAAATCGGTTTATAATTGTGACCTGTAGGTGGTCCCTTTAGATTTGAAATTGTAGAAAAACGGGTGTTTCCGTACATAAAATGTTATGTAGCTTCTATGATTTATTGATCGATCGTCATGGTAATAGTGTTAAAAGATGCAGAAGCAGACGAGAAGTGTGTTCGTTGGAATTTTGAAAATTGGTTAATATTATTTCGGCTTCGTCGAGGCAGTCAGCGGGCGCTTTTGTGACACGAGGCGGAGCCGAGTGTCACAATCGTAAAAATAAATAGGTACTACCTAGGTAACTTTAAAAATATAATAGGAGTAGGTGGTTATTGGGAATTCTACCCCACCTCCGTTCGTTCGGGCTAACGCCCTCACTCACTACGGTGTGGTGGAATTCCCAATAACCACCACATTGATGGCATTAACGTTCGTTTGTTCTTGAATGTAGGTAATTTAAACATCAAGTTCAGGTTACTTAAGTATATTTTTAGTCCATCCATTTATAAGACATGAGTGAGATTATTTAAATAAAGGATTTTACCATTTATTCTCATTTTCATAAAATACATGAAACATTACGGTTATTTGAAAGGTTGATATGAAATTCATAAAACAAAAAGAATCATTACAATTAGACTGTATATGTCCCCCACCTTCAAACGTTATTAAGCGACATGGTAACTTATTACCAAACACTATACGCTGCAGACGAGAAGTGTTACACAAAGATGTTACACAAAGATGGTCCACGTTTTAAGAATTTGTATGTTTATTCAAAATCGTTATATCAAACCAAATACTTATTTTTGGAGAAAGTTTTAGACATCGTTCCTGGTACATCATTGCATAAATACAATCACAACAGTGAAATCGTGAGTCCACATGAAGCTATGTCAGATTCTATTATAATTTTTGATGATGTTGCTTGTGAAAATCAAAGCAACATAAGGGGTTATTTTGCAATGGGGCGTCATAAGAACATTGATTGTTTTTATATTAATCAAACTTACACAAAAATCCCCAAACAATTAGTAAGGGACAATTCAAATCTACTAATATTATTTAAGCAAGATGACATTAATTTGAAACATGTATATGACGAGCATGTTGGATCTGATCTGATGTGCATGATCTTACCATGGGCTTGCAGGAAGTTACTTACCATGGGGCTTCCAACCGAACAGTTTAGGTGGTGATCGGTGTGTGATCTTACCACGGGCTCGCAGAGAGATACTTAGCATGGTTCTCTCAGCCAACACCAGTTAGCAGTCTGTTCGGTGCATGATCTTACCATGGGCTTGCAGGAAGTTACTTACCATGGGGCTTCCAACCGAACAGTTTAGGTGGTGATCGGTGCGTGATCTTACCACGGGCTCGCAGAGAGATACTTACCACGGTTCTCTCAACCGACACCGGTTAGGAGTCTGTTCGTTGCATGATCTTACCATGGGCTTGCAGGAAGTTACTTATCATAGGGCTTCCAGCCGAACAGCTTAGGTGGTGATCGGTGCGTGATCTTACCACGGGCTCGCAGAGAGACACTTATCATGGTTCTTTCAACCGACACCGGTCAGGAGTCTGTTCGGTGCATGATCTTACCATGGGCTTGCAGGAAGTTACTTACCATGGGGCTTCCAACCGAACAGCTAGGTGATGCTCGTTGATATTAAAATACTGACATTCAACAACAAACGAACGTAATTGCCATCAATGTGGTGGTTATTGGGAATTCCACCACACCATAGTGAGTGAGGGCGTTAGCCCGAACGAACGGAGGTGGGGTAGAATTCCCAATAACCACCTACTAATAGGACTTTGCATTTGATTTGATTTTGGTTTTTCGTAAATTTTTGTGATCATTTTTAATGCTCCGATTCTTGCGGGGACTGTAAAATCTGTGAATTTTTTTACGTGTGTGACGTCGTGGTGCAGGGGTTGAGTGAAATGTTAATAACAAATGTGAGATTCTCAGAATCATGTGTTTGTTCAGAACTCGTGTATGTATTGTGAAGGGCAATGGTCGAGAAACAAACCTAGTTCATTAGTAATGTAAGATATTCCACTTGAATGTACCTTCGTTTTGTGTTTCTATTATCTCCCTGAAATAGTACTGCTTATTAAATACTCATTAATATTGACGAAACGATTTAAATCTTAAAATGTTTGAATAAGATTATTTCAAAACAGTATCTAACTTAATGGTAATGCAATAAAATAGCAGATAAACAATTTAAACAAAGTAGAAAGAAATGAATAAATGATTAAGTATACATTAGAGGCTTTTAAAAGTAGTAATTTTCTTTGCATCACTTATTTAAGTCACAAGTTCAAAAGATATTACAATAAGATATAACAAAATTACATGGTTTTCAGATCTTCTTTTAAAAGAAAATAACGTTGTACTTATATTCGCTGATATTGGCGCAAAAGCTGTAGGTAAAATATTTTATGTCATGAATCAAACTACCTACCTATGAAATGGACCGTGTGACGACAAAATGGATGGCAAATCAGTGCTGACCTCACACCGGTCTCTACATCATATTGTACGCTACATAAAAACAGAGTTTCAATTTCATTGGTTAGATAAAAATGAGAGATTGTTTTGAATGGACATCACTTTGAACGAAATAGATTCATCCATATGTCATTTATCAGCTGCTTGAATATTTTATGGATCAGTCATGAAAATCAATGGAGTACATTATTTACCACACGCCCTTGCTCGGGTTCGGTTGTAATGGAGCGTGTGCTGACAAATGGGCCGCGAGCTGGGTCCATCCTGCACCGGTCAAGCGTGAACACGCTGGTCTTAAAAGATTACTAGTGACGTCAGCATATTTAGAGTTCTTTAAATAAGCAATTCCTATTTGACCGTGTGCCACGTTGGGCGCCAGTCAGTCTCAGCGATATGTTAACGAAATAATTAAATTCACTTTTGCATTCCCATACATCATCATCTTCTTATTTGGTTTTTTTTTATTATTTTCATCTCCTCATTTCTCTTGCATTAAATTTAAATACAATGATTATGTAGTTTTTGTCAAATAATCTTGATAGTTTGAATTAGGTAATTAATACTCTTCGGAATGAATAAATTTACAGGTTAGGATCAACGACTAAAGTATGTAGAATACCATATTAAAAGTGAATTTAAATATTTAAACGTTTCGCTCAAGAAGTTTCACAGCAAATCTTAATATATAAAATCGTAAACTGAATGACTGACTGACTGACTGCCCAAACCGCTGGACCTAGAGACTTGAAATTTTGCACACAGATACTTTATACAGTGTAGGCATCCACTAAGGAAGGATTTTTGAAAATTCCATCCCTAAGGGGATGAAATAAGGGATGAAAGTTTGTATGAAAGTCCCTCAGTTTTGAAGCTAGAATCTTCAAATTTTGTGTTTAGGCTGACGATTGAAAATTAATAAATACGGGTCTCAGCGTTTTTCAAAATTCTATCCCCGAAGGGGTCAAAAGGGGATGAAGTTGTGTATTAAAGAAAATCCTTCATTTTCGAAGTAAAAATCGCTAAATTTATAATTTAGGCTTATGGATAGAAATCTAAAGCAACGTATATTGTTTTTGTTAGGATTTCAACTCCAAAGGGGATGAAATGGGGGTGAAAAGGGTTAAAAAAAACCTAAAAATAGATATGGATGTCGTTATCGGGGTTTTGTGGGATGACGATTGCAAAAATGACATTTATTTTGAAGTCCAACCACGGTGGACATGATTTAACCCCTAAAGGGGTGAAAATGGGGTCCAAATTTTGTATGGAAAAATAATATAAAATAGACATTACAACTTTAAACTTCGTAGGAGCACATCTAAAAATAAATATTCAAATATATATTTTGTTATTTTGAAAATGAACCCCTAAGGGGGTAAATGGGGTGAGTAAACATAAAAATCGATATAGATGTCGTTATTGGGGTTTTCTGGGATGGCGATTGCAAAAATGACATTTATTTTGAAGTCCAACACGGTGGACGTGATTTAACCCCTAAAGGGGCAAAAATGGGGTTCAAATTTTGTATGGAAAAAGAATACAAAATCGAAATTACAACTTTAAAATTCGTAGGAGCACGTCTAAAAATATATTTTGGGATTTTGAAAATCAACCCCTTAGAGGGTAAGTGGGGTGAGTAACATAAAAATCGATATGGATGTCGTTCTTGAGGTTTTATGGGATGGTGATTGCGAAAATGAGATTTATTTTGAAGTCCAACGCGGTGGACATGACACATATGGACCTGGACCTGGACATGCACATCCAGGGAACGGGAACGGGAACCGGAACGGGCACGGGCATGGGAACGGAACGGGACGGAACGGAACGGAACGGAACGGAACGGAACGGAACGGAACGGAACGGAACGGACCGGACCGGACCGGAACGGAACGGAACGGAACGGAGTGGAGCGGAACGGAACGGAACGGATCGGAACGGAACGGAACGGAATGGAACGGAACGGAACGGGAACGAGACGGTAACGGGAACTAGAACGGGACGGGTACGGGAACGGGAACGGAAGGTGTACGGGACGAGTACGGGACGGGATCGGACGGGAACGGAACGAAACGGGAATGAAACAGGAACGTAAAGGGGACCGAAACGGGAACGAAACAGGAACGAAACTGGAATGAAATGGGAACGGAACGGGAATAGAACAGGATGGGAACGGGAACAAGAACCGGACGGGAACGGAACGGGAACAAGAACGGGAACGTAAGGCGTACGGGATGGTTAGGGGACGTTTACGGGATGGGAACGCAGCGGGAACGGAACGGGAATGTGAACGGAAACGAAACGTGAACAGAACGGTTACGGAACGGGAATATAACGGGACGGGAACGGGAACGAGAACAGGATGGGAACGGGACAGGAACGGGATGGGAACGGGAACGGAAACGGAAGGGGTACGGGACGGTTACGGGACGTTTACGCGACGGGAACGCAAACGGGACGGGAACGGAACGGGAACGGAACAGGAACGGGGAACGGGAGCGGGAGCGGGAATGGGAACTGGAAGCCTTGTGCGAGGCCCGCCACACGCGGCAAATGTCTTGCCTCGCGAGGCAGCGCGCTTGATGGGGACTCGCCTAATCGCGTAAAAATGTCTGGCCGGATCCTGGTTGAAGGTTCCTTAAAAGGATTTCGTCTAATATCCACGCGGACGAAGTCGCGGGCAGAAGCTAGTCGAGTATAAAATGCAGACAATTTCTCTAAAACGTTCCATATGCGCAAGACGTCATCCGAATATCGTCGGGTAAAACGAAACGTATGTACCTACCTAGGTAGTTCACGACTAAAATAAGTGTTCAGAACTAGAACTAAATAGTGGAATGCTAGCACAGCTCGTTAAGTAGTAGGTACATACTACTTGTCCATTCATTCATTCATTCGTCCTTCGAAAGTCAACTCTGAAACCGCGAAAAAACATCAGATGTCTCATACATTTTTATATTTTCGTTATGGGATGTATTTAATAGCACTTTAAATTTGATGACAACAGCTATAAAATTATATATCAGCACTTTAAAATAAATAGACCTATAATTTAATATTATCACTACAAAAATAATGGTTTGCACTTTAAAATAATAAAAGATCTTTAATTTAATATTATCACTACAAAAATAATGGTTTGCACTTTAACTGTGTCCCAACCATTGGTCCCAACACTCCCAACTCCGATACCATTTAGTTTCTGTCCAACCATGTCAGACTGACCACTGTTAAAATGAGATGGAAAGATGAAAACAACTTGTGGCATACGCATAATGCATATACGCCATCAGGTCGGTTCTGGCGAATGGAACCTAACCTCCTACTGGGCTCCTCTGTCGCTGCGCCCGCTCGTCGTCGCACCTAGACGTCTGTTTACCAGTGCTAAAGTTATAAAATTAATTTGTAAGGTGCAAAGTATTAATTTTAAAGCTAAGCAATTAAATTGTATAGTGCAAAGTATTAATCAAAGCTTAGCATATTTATAGTGGAAACCATTATTTTTATAGTTCATTCAATAAATTTTGAAGCTAAACATTTTAAAGTGTTTTACATTATTTTTAAAGTGCATTTATATATTCCCCTTTCGTTATTATTTTTTGTATGAAACAGCAGATTTTTTTCCGCTATTTCAGAGTTTTCATATAGTAAAAGTTGTTCAGTTTGAAGGTTATTTAGCTTATCTACCAAATTCGGCTTTAGGGGTTTATTTGTAACACGTTGTATATTTAACAAAGTAAATAAATAATCATTAACTTCAACATGATTTCTATACGCAGTGACGTGATGAAAACGACTTACTAAGCTCTGACAATAGCTTTTTATTTCTGTACATTGAGATGTCAACATCGGCTCTCTCGAGCGTCCTAATGCGGACAAAGCTTTATTCTAATTGTGCGGTCTAATCGGCTTTCGCCGTCGCGGAGCAGATTCGCAATAATCTCGAATTAATATTGATTTCCGCTTTGAAACTTTTAAAGCTAAGTTAGATAGGGTGAATATTTTAGATTGTGAATTTGGAGTTTGGGATAACAGTATCTTTTCAAGAAATATAAAGTTTGCAACGTTTGCAATCTCTGCTCTGTGCGTAGGTATTTGTGATTTGCAGTATCTAATGAAAAAAGCAATAAAAAACTCAAGAAATATCACTGACCATAGCCTTCTTTATTTCCAAGCCGTGAACATAAGTTTGGCAACGTCTGTTGCTGTCAGTTCGTGGTCATGTCGTCCGCCAGTCTCCATACTAAATGTATGGGAATATTTCAATTTTAAGAGGTCGATATTTTTTTTCATAGTCATCGTGTGAGGTTTAAAATATGAAAATAATTTAGTTCTTTTATTGAAATGCTTTGTGTATTAAACAATAAGAAAAATATCAATGTTAACCAGGAAAAAATGGCTGTCAAAGATGTCATCTTTTTTGTTGATTTTTTTCAGCAGGGAGTTCATTAACATTAAAAAGTATTTAACAATTGATATATAGTATATAAATAGCAAATATTTGTCATATAAAAACCTTTCTAATGATATATCATTTATTGCTAGAGGTGGGGTAGATCAACTCCCATAGACAATAAACCACTTTTATACTTTAATAACCTTTAACTCCAAAAGTATTAACAATTGATATAAAGTATATTGTTAAAATTAAGGGATCAGGCATACATAATTAAAAGCACTAAGTCACTGTTTAACAAGGATATATTTGAGTAACTAAAAGCAATACTCGGAGTGTATTTCATGACTTCGATGACAAAACTGCGCATAACACGATCGCGACAGCTTGTTACTGCCGCTACCGTGGTTGCGACAGAAGACTACTGCGCATATCGTCATAGCGACTGAACTCCACTGCGGCGCACCCTACTCCGATATAACGCTACTTCGACAACTCAAAAAAGCAATGGGACAGTCCGGCAGTGCAACAACCGGTAGGTAGTGTTTATTATTCTTACATTCTCTACCTCCGCAGTACCATATTTTTTTTTTAAATTAGAGGGGTGGGGGAACACATTTTATCACTTTGGATTGAAAAAACATTGAGAAAAACCTATCTATAGACAGTGCATGTAAAGGTTTGATGAAAAATATTTTTTCAGTTTCAGTTTCATGTATGGGAAGCCCCCCTTTATCTTTTAATTTTTAGGGTTCCGTACCCAAAGGGTAAAAACGGGACCCTATTACTAAGCCTCCGCTGTCCGTCTGTCTGTCTGTCTGTCTGTCTGTCACCAGGCTGTATCTCATGAACCGTGATAGCTAGACAGTTGAAATTTTCACAGATTATATATTTCTGTTGCCGCTATAACAACAAATACTAATAACCGAATAAAATAAATATTTAAGGGGGGCTCCCATACAACAAACGTGATTTTTTTGCCGTTTTTTGCTCGATATTGATAAAGATTACAAGTAGACAGTTGAAATTTTCATAGATCGTGTATTTCTATTGCTGCTGTAACAACAAATTCTAAAAACAGAATAAAATAAATATTTAAGGGGGGCTCCCATACAACAAACGTGATTTTTTTTTGCTGTTTTTTAGTACGAAACCCTTCGTGCGCGAGTCCGACTCGCACTTGGCCGGTTTTTTTATTTACCCACAAAAAGGTACCTACTAAATAGTTCCTTTTTAGGGTTCCGTACCCAAAGGTTAAAAACGGGACCCTATCACTAAGACTCCGCTGTCCATCTGTCTGTCTGTCTGTCTGTCTGTCACCAGGCTGCATCTCATGAACCGTGATAGCTAGACAGTTGAAATTTTCACAGATGATGTATTTTTGTTGCCGCTATAACAACAAATAATAAAAGCAGAATAAAATAAATATTTAACGGGGGCTCCCATACAAAAAAGTGATTTTTTTGCCGGTTTTTGCTCGAAATTAAGAACGACAACAGGTAGACAGCTGAAATTTTCACAGATGATGTATTTCTATTGCCGCTAAAATAATAAATACTAAAAACAATTTAAAATAAATATTTTAGAGGGGCTCCCATACAACAAACGTGTTTTTTCCCGTTTTTTGGTACGGAACCTTTCGTGCGCGAGTCCGACTCGCATTTGGCCGGTTTTTTTACTTTTGTGTAAAAATCAACAAACTAAGATTCTTAGTTCGTTGGTAGGTAGATGTAAACCGCTGTACGATTCTTACACAAAAATAAAAAAATGTAAAAGATAAAGGGGGGCTTCCCATACATGAAACTGAAAATGAAAAAATATTTTTCATCAAACCTTTACATGCACTGTCTGTAGATAGGTTTTTTCTCGATTTTTTTTCAATCCAAAGTGATAAAATGTGTTCCCCCACCCCTCTAATTTAAAAAAAAATGGTACTGCGGAGGTAGTGAATATAAGAATAATAAACACTACCTACCGTTTGTTGCACTGCCGGACTTTCCTGTCGCTTTTTTGAGTTGTCGAAGTAGCGTTATATCGGAGTAGGGTGCGCCGCAGTGGAGTTCAGTCGCTATGACGATATGCGCAGTAGTCTTCTGTCGCAACCACGGTAGCGGCAGTAACAAGCTGTCGCGATCGTGTTATGCGCAGTTTTGTCGTCGAAGTCATGAAATACACTCCAATACTCGCATTATCAAGGAAACAACATCTTAGACCTTATTAATCACTATAATATTTGATTTACCAAGATTTTACAAGAAAATATAATTAATCTTTTCAATCACTAGATTTTAACGTAACTTTTATAATCACTAACATTCTAAATTGTGTTACAAATAAAACAACACATTAGACTTTATTATTCATAGTGAATAATAGCATAGCCAATAAACGAATCATAAAACATTAATCCTCATGAATAAACCATTAAACTTTACTTTTGTAATCACTTCTATTTTAAATTTATTGTATTACAATGAAATAACAAATAGTCTTTATTATTCATTCTAACGAACATTGCATAAAATGCCAATAAAACAACACATTCAATCAAACAAATGAACAGAGTGTTCTGAACAGAATAACATCTTAGATGTAACACAGGTATTCAATACTTATCTTATTATTCGGCGAGGCACAAAATCAGACTGACCCGTTACACTATTTCGATTTCACTTTTATACATTTATTCTTGGCGGGAATTGAGACTTCTTTCACCGTTACTGTCCATAGTCATTTCACTACTTATTATCTCGATAATAACTGTAAAACATTAATTTCCAAGAAAGCATGCGTAACACAATTTTGAAATGGACAGTAAGAGTTATTGAAATAGAATCACGCTCATAAGTGTGCTTAAATATTTCTATAAATTTAACAAATGAACCTTGCTCTAAAGCCAAATACACTTCCGTCAATTTACATACTTTTAATCAGTGCACTAAAATCTTATAATTTGTTACTTAACATTTTTACACTACTACAGTTCGTCATAATATTTGTGATCATTAATATAAAATGGTAAATAAATAGTTTTAATAAAATTAACAATTAACCATTACACAGTCAAATAATTCAACCGGAAACCAATAAATATGTTGATAAAATTAAATAATCACTTTCGATTTATTTAAATGCTTATAATTTTGCGAAGATATTAATTTCAGTAATGAAAAATATAAATAAACTTATAATTAAGCCTAAAATTGTTTGAAAACATCCGTATGACAAATTTATTATCAATTGTTACCCAGCCGGAACACTCGATATATTATAGTTCGTCCATCCTGACAAATTTGCGACCCCGCAAACCACGTGGTTTCTGTAGGAGATATCTGTAATGAGAAAACATTTTGTATTACATGTTATCAATGATCCAATTTCCATTGTGATGATTTACCTATTTTTTCCATCGTCTGGTCCGACGGCCTATGTTATTTATTTTTAAATAGAAAAATCTCAACAAAATATCGTCCAATATTTACTGAATGTTATTTAAGTTATCAATATAAATACAACGGACAATTCATTAACTTTTAATATTCATGAAATTAATTAATTCGAACTACTACACATAGTTTGCCCATGAAAGTTCATTAAATTTGGTATAATTCATTTAAACCCTTAATTTCTGATAAACTGTATTAAGATGGTCCCCGTTACATGACACCAAGGTGGTCCTTAATACTTGCCAACCAGGCGGCCCTTAGCAAAATAAAGTTCTTTTTTCCATCGTCAGATGAGACGATCTTTAACAAGATAAACCCTTTTTTTATCGTCAGATTAGACGGCATTTAACAAAATAAAACTTTCCGTTTTCATCGTCAGGTTAGACGGCCCTTAACAAATTAACCTTTTTCCATCGTCAGGTTAGACGGCCCTTAGCAAATTAACCTTTTTCCATCGTCAGGTTAGACGGCCCTTAACAAAGTAACCTTTTTGCATCGTCAGGTTAGACGGCCCTTAACAAAATTATAAGGTGTTCGTATTACTGTAACATCCATTATTTTATTATAATTCTATTAATTGCAGTAACATTATCCTTCCAACAAATCTATAAGTTATCTGTGCTATCAAATTGACTCACTAATCTCACTATCACTTGCCTTATGCATTTAATTAGGATTCAAAGCAACTACTAATACACTTATACTCATTGGGTCCCTCAATGAATACTATTATTTATATAAAATCAAAATAACTGGAAACTTTCGACATTCATATCACCCTAAGGCCGCTATTACATTATCATATTTTTATCATTTATATATGATTTCATATCTGTCAAATTCTACGATCATAGTTAAATGATGCTGTCCTTCATTTTTACTTATTACACTTATGATCCACCTATGATCATATAAACGTCATAAATCAAGATGGATAACGATTTAGCCGTGATTCCCGTTGCTATGAGTGCAATTTTATTAATAGCATTAAAAAAGGAGAAAACTGTTAAGAACAAAACATTAAATAAAAGACGTATTTGGGTTTTATATAGACGTATTTTGTAATCTGGAGCAAGATTATTATACATATAAACACTTATTTTCCTCGTAAAGAGTAAATATTTTTGTTATTTTAATATTCCAGTCAAAATTAATGCACTTGAAAGATGCCATTTATTAAGGTTAGGCGCATAGAGGAAAGAAATAATTAAGACTGGGGCGACGAATATGATCCTACTTGTACGCTCGCTGTCAAATAGGATCCCATAAATATGATCATAGACAATATAAATCATATGTAGTTATTAAATCGTCCTAGTTTCTTCATATAAAAATGACTCATACATATATGATCATATTTCTATGATAGTCTAATAGCACTCTAACACCAATTTAACTTTTCTAGCTGACAGGAAACTAATTTTCAGCTTCTGCAAAGATAAGTTCAGTAGCTTTATTTACATAATATGCCCACTCGTAATTATTATTACCAATTTTATTAAAATACAGAGTTGCAACCTTGCAACATATTTATAAAAAATAATACTATAAAGTCAAATGAAAACAAGCATTGCTGTCTTTTAAATAATTTTGTAATAACCCTTGCTCGTGAGCAAATTTTACCATGTATTTTAAATCTATACGAAGACAGCTCTATGCTGTCGTGTGCTCGTGTCGCAATCGCAACTATGTTGTGAAATTTCATCAACGAAAGGCAATGCCTTTCGACATATAGTTTCTGTTGTCTAAATCTTGGAGCGGCAACTTCATTCTATTTCCCGTATTAAAACAATGGGTATCACCTTATCAATTGATCCGTATTACTAACAGCCTTAAACTAAACTCCTTTACATATCAACATATTAATTTTTCCTTAAACAATTCTCTCAGATAATCCCGCAACAAAGGGTGTACTATTGTGCATTCTGTGGTTCAGCTTGCCGTACAGACGTCTTAAACATATCTTTTGAAGTAAAAATTATATTCTCAATACTAGCTGCTGAGATAAAAATATATTTTTATTGAATATTATTCATATTACAGTACACTATGAAAGCAACTAAGGTAGGCCAACCCTGCCTTGTCGCTTTAGGTAAACTGTAAATGTCACAAAACAGTCATCTTGATAAGATAAATATGTAGATTGGATACAATTGTCGTCGTGAATCATTACATTTTTATAGGTACATTAGAGATTTTGTATTTTCAACAAACTCAAACTATGTCTGCATTCAAATTAATATTAAAAAGTATATTAGGTAATTTAAATAATATATTTTATTTTCTTCGATTGATCATTTATATTGCTTCAATGTAAAACTTAAAAAGGAGCACTGATTTCGTCGTTAGAACAATTTCATTATCAATATCACTGTTACCTTTGGAAAAAAATAAATTGAATCTTAT
Source organism: Agriphila tristella (assembly GCA_928269145.1). Lineage (NCBI taxonomy): Eukaryota > Metazoa > Arthropoda > Insecta > Lepidoptera > Crambidae > Agriphila > Agriphila tristella. Next base: position 32,754,767 of record OV743431.1, read on the forward strand.
ATTGAATATAAATAATTGGGAAATATTCCAATAATTAATAGAAAACTTTGAATTATTTTCTTTTCCCATTATTTTACTGGGTACATGTAATTATAATATACTTATAATATGTACTACGTACAGGTACAGGTAAATTGGCCTAAAAGTTAGGCTCACTTTTTATCTCCTGCTTCAAACAAAGTAACCAATTTTATTTACTACATATTTTCCACTGGGCCAGGAAAAGTACCTCCTTTAAAATAAACGTTAACTATTATTGCATCAATATTAATGATTAAAAATATTGGTAGGATTGACCCAGAGCCTCGGTTTTTTTTAATCTAAATACCTCAACACCTATCGACACCTGATTCAAGGAGGTCAACAAGACAACAATGTTAAGACAAGAATTTAAATTTCTGACATTTTCTAAGAGAACCCAAGTGAATGATTTTCCCAACCTTATTCCTAATTTTAAGAGAGAATGACTATTCCATTTGTTTTTCCAGTTTCTTGATTAAAAATTTTCACAAACAAGTTCTGATTTTCATTCGACATATTATACTTGGAATTTGCTAGAATACATGCATGTCAAAATGTTCTTGATGAAGTAATCAATACATATTCAAAGCTATCAGGATCGAAGTAGGTCCTTTTTGAAAACTTATTTAAAACTCAACATTAATATATAAATTAAGTTAAATATTACTAAAAATTTGTTCAAAGCATTGTATCCACTAATTATTATCTTTTAGCTCTAGTTGTTATTTGTTAGTAGGTTTTCCACAAAACAAATAATAAATAAAATTTATTTCTACTTCTTTGATGATCAGTTGTGGCTAAATCTCATAAATTACTTTGTTTGGACCACTCCAAATAAAATATGATAACAAAGGTTATCGAGTTTCCTAGTAGGGATTGGTGCAATTCCAAGTTTACACAATTTATAGTTATTGGCCTATTTACTACCCATTCCGCGTTTTAAGACAAAAATACTTTTAAGGTATAGGTACTTATGTAATTGAATATTGATACTAGCCATTGTTAAGCTTTTATATTTCATAATAAAATAAACTTGATAGATTTAAGACATATTTTCGTAATGTTGCATACTGATTGTTCATCGAAACATGTTGGCTAATATAATGTATATCTACCTATATCAACAATGTTAGCCACGTTTCTATCCAAATGAAATTATTCTATTCTTTTCTAAAACTTGCTCCGCAATGAAATGAACTCAAACGCCGGGTGTTCCCCAGGCAGTCTGTACGTATACACTACACTACACATTAATAATTATTTATTCCAGTTACACACATAGTAACTAATTGTTTTGTTCAAATATATTGGAAACTTTTTATCTTGAACTATGTAAGAATATAACGCCTACGTCTCTTAGGGGGATTCCTACTAAACAAACTTGCATCCTTTTACAACTTTCCAACTACAGAATTTTACAAACCGCTAATAATAATTTAGGATATATTATCATTATAATTGCTTATAATTCTAATTATCATTATAATTTATAAAAACGGACGCAATTATCAATATCAATATCAGTAGGTATCAACATCCACATTAACACCAACATCAACACCAACATCGACATCAACATCGACATCAACATCAACATCAACATCAACATCAACATCAACATCAACATCAACATCAACATCAACATCAACATCAACATCAACATCAACATCAACATCATTATCGTTATCATTATCATTATTGAACAGTTTTTGCAAAGCGTCAATGTACTACCATATTAACTAACCGTTCATTGAAATTATTAAACTCAGCAAATAAGATATTAAGTATTTGTATAAAAACCTACATTTGAATATCGAATCGCTTCGGATTATGTTAATACCAAATACTGAAAAACCTTCTTTTTAATATTACAAAGCTAGCCTCCAATGTTTCAAGTGGTAGTTTTAAATTAATTAAAAAAATGAAAAATTTCATCATATTTAAATAAGCTCCAACTAAAATTATTTTTTACTTGTAGCAAACTTAGACTACAGGGAAATATTAAGACTTCAATATTTCTAACATTCAGGGAACACAATGTATTGAAAAACCACTTCATCCTACTCCCAACGTCACCTTACATCCCTAACATCGCATTACATATGCACTGAATTTGATCAATGTTATGCCTATTATAATAAATAATCGGAACGGACTTGCCTTGTGTTTTGCTTGCGTGCCAATAATACCCTGCTATTGTCGGAGCTGGAATCTTGCGAAACCTCTCTTGAACTCACGGACGCAATCGCTTCTGTTCTGGCTCACAAGGATTCTCGGCTCGAACTCGTTGGCACCTTGTCTTCGGACTTACTGGTTATCACCACTTCTGAAATTGTTAAAATTAAGGGATCAGGCATACATAATTAAAAGCACTAAGTCACTGTTTAACAAGGATATATTTGAGTAACTAAAAGCAATACTCGCATTATCAAGGAAACAACATCTTAGACCTTATTAATCACTATAATATTTGATTTACCAAGATTTTACAAGAAAATATAATTAATCTTTTCAATCACTAGATTTTAACGTAACTTTTATAATCACTAACATTCTAAATTGTGTTACAAATAAAACAACACATTAGACTTTATTATTCATAGTGAATAATAGCATAGCCAATAAACGAATCATAAAACATTAATCCTCATGAATAAACCATTAAACTTTACTTTTGTAATCACTTCTATTTTAAATTTATTGTATTACAATGAAATAACAAATAGTCTTTATTATTCATTCTAACGAACATTGCATAAAATGCCAATAAAACAACACATTCAATCAAACAAATGAACAGAGTGTTCTGAACAGAATAACATCTTAGATGTAACACAGGTATTCAATACTTATCTTATTATTCGGCGAGGCACAAAATCAGACTGACCCGTTACACTATTTCGATTTCACTTTTATACATTTATTCTTGGCGGGAATTGAGACTTCTTTCACCGTTACTGTCCATAGTCATTTCACTACTTATTATCTCGATAATAACTGTAAAACATTAATTTCCAAGAAAGCATGCGTAACACAATTTTGAAATGGACAGTAAGAGTTATTGAAATAGAATCACGCTCATAAGTGTGCTTAAATATTTCTATAAATTTAACAAATGAACCTTGCTCTAAAGCCAAATACACTTCCGTCAATTTACATACTTTTAATCAGTGCACTAAAATCTTATAATTTGTTACTTAACATTTTTACACTACTACAGTTCGTCATAATATTTGTGATCATTAATATAAAATGGTAAATAAATAGTTTTAATAAAATTAACAATTAACCATTACACAGTCAAATAATTCAACCGGAAACCAATAAATATGTTGATAAAATTAAATAATCACTTTCGATTTATTTAAATGCTTATAATTTTGCGAAGATATTAATTTCAGTAATGAAAAATATAAATAAACTTATAATTAAGCCTAAAATTGTTTGAAAACATCCGTATGACAAATTTATTATCAATTGTTACCCAGCCGGAACACTCGATATATTATAGTTCGTCCATCCTGACAAATTTGCGACCCCGCAAACCACGTGGTTTCTGTAGGAGATATCTGTAATGAGAAAACATTTTGTATTACATGTTATCAATGATCCAATTTCCATTGTGATGATTTACCTATTTTTTCCATCGTCTGGTCCGACGGCCTATGTTATTTATTTTTAAATAGAAAAATCTCAACAAAATATCGTCCAATATTTACTGAATGTTATTTAAGTTATCAATATAAATACAACGGACAATTCATTAACTTTTAATATTCATGAAATTAATTAATTCGAACTACTACACATAGTTTGCCCATGAAAGTTCATTAAATTTGGTATAATTCATTTAAACCCTTAATTTCTGATAAACTGTATTAAGATGGTCCCCGTTACATGACACCAAGGTGGTCCTTAATACTTGCCAACCAGGCGGCCCTTAGCAAAATAAAGTTCTTTTTTCCATCGTCAGATGAGACGATCTTTAACAAGATAAACCCTTTTTTTATCGTCAGATTAGACGGCATTTAACAAAATAAAACTTTCCGTTTTCATCGTCAGGTTAGACGGCCCTTAACAAATTAACCTTTTTCCATCGTCAGGTTAGACGGCCCTTAGCAAATTAACCTTTTTCCATCGTCAGGTTAGACGGCCCTTAACAAAGTAACCTTTTTGCATCGTCAGGTTAGACGGCCCTTAACAAAATTATAAGGTGTTCGTATTACTGTAACATCCATTATTTTATTATAATTCTATTAATTGCAGTAACATTATCCTTCCAACAAATCTATAAGTTATCTGTGCTATCAAATTGACTCACTAATCTCACTATCACTTGCCTTATGCATTTAATTAGGATTCAAAGCAACTACTAATACACTTATACTCATTGGGTCCCTCAATGAATACTATTATTTATATAAAATCAAAATAACTGGAAACTTTCGACATTCATATCACCCTAAGGCCGCTATTACATTATCATATTTTTATCATTTATATATGATTTCATATCTGTCAAATTCTACGATCATAGTTAAATGATGCTGTCCTTCATTTTTACTTATTACACTTATGATCCACCTATGATCATATAAACGTCATAAATCAAGATGGATAACGATTTAGCCGTGATTCCCGTTGCTATGAGTGCAATTTTATTAATAGCATTAAAAAAGGAGAAAACTGTTAAGAACAAAACATTAAATAAAAGACGTATTTGGGTTTTATATAGACGTATTTTGTAATCTGGAGCAAGATTATTATACATATAAACACTTATTTTCCTCGTAAAGAGTAAATATTTTTGTTATTTTAATATTCCAGTCAAAATTAATGCACTTGAAAGATGCCATTTATTAAGGTTAGGCGCATAGAGGAAAGAAATAATTAAGACTGGGGCGACGAATATGATCCTACTTGTACGCTCGCTGTCAAATAGGATCCCATAAATATGATCATAGACAATATAAATCATATGTAGTTATTAAATCGTCCTAGTTTCTTCATATAAAAATGACTCATACATATATGATCATATTTCTATGATAGTCTAATAGCACTCTAACACCAATTTAACTTTTCTAGCTGACAGGAAACTAATTTTCAGCTTCTGCAAAGATAAGTTCAGTAGCTTTATTTACATAATATGCCCACTCGTAATTATTATTACCAATTTTATTAAAATACAGAGTTGCAACCTTGCAACATATTTATAAAAAATAATACTATAAAGTCAAATGAAAACAAGCATTGCTGTCTTTTAAATAATTTTGTAATAACCCTTGCTCGTGAGCAAATTTTACCATGTATTTTAAATCTATACGAAGACAGCTCTATGCTGTCGTGTGCTCGTGTCGCAATCGCAACTATGTTGTGAAATTTCATCAACGAAAGGCAATGCCTTTCGACATATAGTTTCTGTTGTCTAAATCTTGGAGCGGCAACTTCATTCTATTTCCCGTATTAAAACAATGGGTATCACCTTATCAATTGATCCGTATTACTAACAGCCTTAAACTAAACTCCTTTACATATCAACATATTAATTTTTCCTTAAACAATTCTCTCAGATAATCCCGCAACAAAGGGTGTACTATTGTGCATTCTGTGGTTCAGCTTGCCGTACAGACGTCTTAAACATATCTTTTGAAGTAAAAATTATATTCTCAATACTAGCTGCTGAGATAAAAATATATTTTTATTGAATATTATTCATATTACAGTACACTATGAAAGCAACTAAGGTAGGCCAACCCTGCCTTGTCGCTTTAGGTAAACTGTAAATGTCACAAAACAGTCATCTTGATAAGATAAATATGTAGATTGGATACAATTGTCGTCGTGAATCATTACATTTTTATAGGTACATTAGAGATTTTGTATTTTCAACAAACTCAAACTATGTCTGCATTCAAATTAATATTAAAAAGTATATTAGGTAATTTAAATAATATATTTTATTTTCTTCGATTGATCATTTATATTGCTTCAATGTAAAACTTAAAAAGGAGCACTGATTTCGTCGTTAGAACAATTTCATTATCAATATCACTGTTACCTTTGGAAAAAAATAAATTGAATCTTATATTGAATATAAATAATTGGGAAATATTCCAATAATTAATAGAAAACTTTGAATTATTTTCTTTTCCCATTATTTTACTGGGTACATGTAATTATAATATACTTATAATATGTACTACGTACAGGTACAGGTAAATTGGCCTAAAAGTTAGGCTCACTTTTTATCTCCTGCTTCAAACAAAGTAACCAATTTTATTTACTACATATTTTCCACTGGGCCAGGAAAAGTACCTCCTTTAAAATAAACGTTAACTATTATTGCATCAATATTAATGATTAAAAATATTGGTAGGATTGACCCAGAGCCTCGGTTTTTTTTAATCTAAATACCTCAACACCTATCGACACCTGATTCAAGGAGGTCAACAAGACAACAATGTTAAGACAAGAATTTAAATTTCTGACATTTTCTAAGAGAACCCAAGTGAATGATTTTCCCAACCTTATTCCTAATTTTAAGAGAGAATGACTATTCCATTTGTTTTTCCAGTTTCTTGATTAAAAATTTTCACAAACAAGTTCTGATTTTCATTCGACATATTATACTTGGAATTTGCTAGAATACATGCATGTCAAAATGTTCTTGATGAAGTAATCAATACATATTCAAAGCTATCAGGATCGAAGTAGGTCCTTTTTGAAAACTTATTTAAAACTCAACATTAATATATAAATTAAGTTAAATATTACTAAAAATTTGTTCAAAGCATTGTATCCACTAATTATTATCTTTTAGCTCTAGTTGTTATTTGTTAGTAGGTTTTCCACAAAACAAATAATAAATAAAATTTATTTCTACTTCTTTGATGATCAGTTGTGGCTAAATCTCATAAATTACTTTGTTTGGACCACTCCAAATAAAATATGATAACAAAGGTTATCGAGTTTCCTAGTAGGGATTGGTGCAATTCCAAGTTTACACAATTTATAGTTATTGGCCTATTTACTACCCATTCCGCGTTTTAAGACAAAAATACTTTTAAGGTATAGGTACTTATGTAATTGAATATTGATACTAGCCATTGTTAAGCTTTTATATTTCATAATAAAATAAACTTGATAGATTTAAGACATATTTTCGTAATGTTGCATACTGATTGTTCATCGAAACATGTTGGCTAATATAATGTATATCTACCTATATCAACAATGTTAGCCACGTTTCTATCCAAATGAAATTATTCTATTCTTTTCTAAAACTTGCTCCGCAATGAAATGAACTCAAACGCCGGGTGTTCCCCAGGCAGTCTGTACGTATACACTACACTACACATTAATAATTATTTATTCCAGTTACACACATAGTAACTAATTGTTTTGTTCAAATATATTGGAAACTTTTTATCTTGAACTATGTAAGAATATAACGCCTACGTCTCTTAGGGGGATTCCTACTAAACAAACTTGCATCCTTTTACAACTTTCCAACTACAGAATTTTACAAACCGCTAATAATAATTTAGGATATATTATCATTATAATTGCTTATAATTCTAATTATCATTATAATTTATAAAAACGGACGCAATTATCAATATCAATATCAGTAGGTATCAACATCCACATTAACACCAACATCAACACCAACATCGACATCAACATCGACATCAACATCAACATCAACATCAACATCAACATCAACATCAACATCAACATCAACATCAACATCAACATCAACATCAACATCAACATCAACATCAACATCAACATCATTATCGTTATCATTATCATTATTGAACAGTTTTTGCAAAGCGTCAATGTACTACCATATTAACTAACCGTTCATTGAAATTATTAAACTCAGCAAATAAGATATTAAGTATTTGTATAAAAACCTACATTTGAATATCGAATCGCTTCGGATTATGTTAATACCAAATACTGAAAAACCTTCTTTTTAATATTACAAAGCTAGCCTCCAATGTTTCAAGTGGTAGTTTTAAATTAATTAAAAAAATGAAAAATTTCATCATATTTAAATAAGCTCCAACTAAAATTATTTTTTACTTGTAGCAAACTTAGACTACAGGGAAATATTAAGACTTCAATATTTCTAACATTCAGGGAACACAATGTATTGAAAAACCACTTCATCCTACTCCCAACGTCACCTTACATCCCTAACATCGCATTACATATGCACTGAATTTGATCAATGTTATGCCTATTATAATAAATAATCGGAACGGACTTGCCTTGTGTTTTGCTTGCGTGCCAATAATACCCTGCTATTGTCGGAGCTGGAATCTTGCGAAACCTCTCTTGAACTCACGGACGCAATCGCTTCTGTTCTGGCTCACAAGGATTCTCGGCTCGAACTCGTTGGCACCTTGTCTTCGGACTTACTGGTTATCACCACTTCTGAAATTGTTAAAATTAAGGGATCAGGCATACATAATTAAAAGCACTAAGTCACTGTTTAACAAGGATATATTTGAGTAACTAAAAGCAATACTCGCATTATCAAGGAAACAACATCTTAGACCTTATTAATCACTATAATATTTGATTTACCAAGATTTTACAAGAAAATATAATTAATCTTTTCAATCACTAGATTTTAACGTAACTTTTATAATCACTAACATTCTAAATTGTGTTACAAATAAAACAACACATTAGACTTTATTATTCATAGTGAATAATAGCATAGCCAATAAACGAATCATAAAACATTAATCCTCATGAATAAACCATTAAACTTTACTTTTGTAATCACTTCTATTTTAAATTTATTGTATTACAATGAAATAACAAATAGTCTTTATTATTCATTCTAACGAACATTGCATAAAATGCCAATAAAACAACACATTCAATCAAACAAATGAACAGAGTGTTCTGAACAGAATAACATCTTAGATGTAACACAGGTATTCAATACTTATCTTATTATTCGGCGAGGCACAAAATCAGACTGACCCGTTACACTATTTCGATTTCACTTTTATACATTTATTCTTGGCGGGAATTGAGACTTCTTTCACCGTTACTGTCCATAGTCATTTCACTACTTATTATCTCGATAATAACTGTAAAACATTAATTTCCAAGAAAGCATGCGTAACACAATTTTGAAATGGACAGTAAGAGTTATTGAAATAGAATCACGCTCATAAGTGTGCTTAAATATTTCTATAAATTTAACAAATGAACCTTGCTCTAAAGCCAAATACACTTCCGTCAATTTACATACTTTTAATCAGTGCACTAAAATCTTATAATTTGTTACTTAACATTTTTACACTACTACAGTTCGTCATAATATTTGTGATCATTAATATAAAATGGTAAATAAATAGTTTTAATAAAATTAACAATTAACCATTACACAGTCAAATAATTCAACCGGAAACCAATAAATATGTTGATAAAATTAAATAATCACTTTCGATTTATTTAAATGCTTATAATTTTGCGAAGATATTAATTTCAGTAATGAAAAATATAAATAAACTTATAATTAAGCCTAAAATTGTTTGAAAACATCCGTATGACAAATTTATTATCAATTGTTACCCAGCCGGAACACTCGATATATTATAATATGAACAGCAAATATTTGTCTTTAAAAGACCTTTCTAATGATATATCATTTATTGCTAGAGGGCGTGTTAATCAACTCCCTGCTGAAGAAAATCAACAAAAAAGATGACATCTTTGACAGCCATTTTTTGCTGGTTAACATTGATATTTTTCTTATTGTTTAATATACAAAGCATTTCAATAAAAGAACTAAATTATTTTCATATTTTAAACCTCATACGATAACTACCAAAAAAATATCGACCTCTTAAAATTGAAATATTCCCATACATTTAGTATGGAGACTAGCCGACGACATGACCACGAACTGACAGTAACAGACGTTGCCAAACTTATGTTCACGGCTTGCAATTAAAGAAGGCTATGACTGACCTCATTACGTGCACGAAATAGGTAAGTACTTACTGGGTCCAGTTTTTATCTAGAACCTTTTCAGAACGATCACTAGGGAATCTTCACGATAGCTAGTCTGTCTTAGGACTAGCATCAAAATAATGTACCCATGTACATAGAAAACTTTGTGTAAGGATGTACTTATTTATGATCAGGCTACGATGGCCCATATATACCTTAAAACTAAACATATTATAAATTATAGAACATTGTTGTTAGTAAATAATTTACAATTAATTATTAATAATAAAAAATTATTGTTTTTGAAGTGACTAAAAAACGAGCAAATTATTTAATAGGTAATGAGAGACTCGATGTTCTTTTGTTTTGCATAAAACGGAAAAATAATATGCGTCCGCGGAGTTTTCTAATAAGTATTCAACCTCTTTGGTAGATCCTGAGTTTTATTTACTTGTTCCAATAGAGAAATAGCTTGTGAAATTAGTTTCAGCTTTTAAGCCAGTAAAATAAATAAAAAAATAAAATAGTTTATTTGGCTTTAACGAAATACATTTTTATAAATACTAAGGACCGATGCCAACTTTTAAGCCTCATTTGGCCTGTATCAGAAGGCACCGCTCTTCTATCAAACAGGGTTATCATAAAAACTTAAAATATAGAATTATAAAAACTCATTAAACATTAGGTATTAGGAACTAATTTACAAGTATTATTATTATTTACTTTTACTACCTTAATTATATTATAAACCACTATATAGAAAGCTTGCGCGCGCGCTTGTGTATGTGTGTGTGTGTGTGAGTGTGTGTATGCCTGTGTGTGTATGAGTTTATGTGTTTGTTTAGTTTGTGTAATTTAAGAAAATAATCAGTTTAGTAAAGCCTCAATATCATCATAATTTTTTGATTCTAGCCATTCAGTGACTAACCTTTTGCACTCACAGTATTGCTTACTATACAAGGTGTTTGGTAAAAGCCTTATAAAGCCGAATATGGTAGATAGGGACCATCAAACTGAACAACTTTTACTATGGGACCAACTCTGAAATCGCGAAAAAAAAATGAGCTGTTTCATACATTTTGATATTTTCGTTATTAATTTTTGTATGAAACAGCTGATTTTTTTTTCGCGATTTCAGATTTGGTCCCATAGTAAAAGTTGTCCAATTTGATGGTCTCTATCTACCATATTCGGCTTTATAAGGCTTTTACCAAACACCTTGTATATATCTATTTCCTTGTTTATTGTGTTGTAAAGATGTATCGAACGCCGATTATATTCCCTAGAAGCAAATACAGTATTTGTTCTCGGAACATCCACAACCATACGTTTTATTCTTTTGTTCTTGATGTCCGGATTATATGGTAGTGATTTATGTTTCCTTAAAATTGATTGTAAGATGTAAAGCTTTCTAACAGAGAGTAACTTACTAATTTCATAAAGGCGATCCGTTGGAAAACGCCTTTTTTAAAAATGCATGACTTTAATTAAATTTCGCTGTGCCCGTTCTATATCCAAAAAACGAGTTTTAGCTGCACCGCCCCACACAGGAATGCAGTATATCAGAATAGACTGAACCAACGATACATATATGTCTCTGAGGAGATCCTTATTAACAAGCCAGTGTTCAAAATAAAAAAATAAAAAGCTATTTCGGATTCGCATCTCCAATTATAATACTATTTTTGGGTAACAATCGAAATTCAGCAAAAACATTATGTTGAAATACTAAAAATTTAAGAACCTTTTTGTTTTCGATGAGATGCTAACACAGTTTTCAACAATTAACGAAAAAAAATTGTTGAGTCAACGCTGGATCAGGCATCTTGCCAACTCCACTGTAGTTTTTAAGTTTATGACAAAAAAATACTCAAAATACTATATAATCTAAAGATTCAGTAAAATACGGTTGAGCGAATTTTCGCCGTAATGTGCACATTTCGCAAAGTCTAGGGGCTGTCTCAATTGTGGTATCAAGCAGACATATTAACACATACCATTCTAAGCAGATGCCTGTTGCCGGGAATTAGGTTTGAAAACATCCATCTATCTTGGAAATTGTGGGTAGATCTTGGGTTCATTCATGTTCATTTTAGAACAGAAATGGCGCTGTAATTATAATCATAAACTTTTATAATTTTATGATCCATTTTAATCAAACCCTAATAAGCGGAATGTTTATGAAGGTTCTGTTAAATTTAAAATAATTATTAAGCTTTTAATTACTACATTCTCGTGTTATCATTATTGATAAGAATTTATTAACTAGGTACCTAATGGGATTTAATTCCGGACTTTGGATCGCAATTAGTACCTATATATAATATTAATATGTGTTTTCTATAAATATAGCTCGCGGATGAAACTCTAAATTGGGTTACAGATTTTCTATAACGTACCTTTATGACCAAAAAAAAGGCAGTCACAAAATCAGGAGCAAATAATATAATTTTATTGATTAGTGTAAAATTTGACCACCGAAAAGAGTCGGCCGTGAGCGCGCATCCTAAACAATATTAGATAGCATCACTGTCACTCAGTTGGAATTTAATTTCAGCATGTTCTGAAAATGAACAAGTTTAATTTTGTATGTCGCTCGTGACAACTTGTTGTAACAAAAGCGACACACTACAATGACACGGAATTCACATTGTGAAAAGATGGCCGAATTTCACTGCAGCGTCACAAGTGCCTTTGAGACCATGGAAAATAAAAAAAACAGTTACTACAGAATAATAATACTCTTAATTAAAACTACTGTCGGACTTGCACAACCTTATTAAAGTTGTTCGTCGCATCGATAATATTCTTTACTCTGTACGCTGTAGGAGTTGGATGAATGCAAAGAAAAGTTTGTTTTCCTGCATTCGACCATTGAGGAAAAGGAATTTGTGTTGTGCGGCCTAGGCGTTAAGGTTGACGGGGAGTGCAGTTGCATTTGCGATGTCCGGTTCGGTGGTGTTCCGCGGGATTCCATTCAAGAGAATGGAACGCAAAGTTGAAATTGAAAACAAGAGGCGTGGGTTTTTTTTGCAGATTAGCCTACGTGAATACTCTTAGTTCTGTCGTCTGCTCGGTGCTCGGAAAGTGTTGTTTAGTAATAGAATAGACCCAGTGAATGCAGAAACTGTGCTAGAAAGATAAAAGTTTGTCGTATTTTGTTCTCCTTCAGTTGTGAAAATAATATGGCAACGTATGTGTAAGGTGACTCTGACAGCGAAGATATTAGGAAAAACTCATGACGTACGAAAATTGGTGACGAAATTGAACCGCCGCCATTGCAGCTGGGACTACGCTCTGGTAGACCCCCTATAAGGTGCACTGACGACGATCTGGGCCCAATTTCACAGTGAAGTAGGGGCCAGGTGCGCGGTAGCGGGAAAACTCTAGATGGGGCTAGCGCAGGACCGATCGTCTCGGTGACCACCTATTATCAGCTGTGAACATACCCAGTGTGTGCTGATGAACGTTTCATTACACTTACTGTCAGCCAGCGTGATCTTGGCCTTGTATCCAGCGAAGTGCCGCGAGTGGTCGGACCGTAACCGCAAGCGCAGCTCGTTGGCCCGCGACTGGTATCGCAGCAGCTTGAACTTGCCGCCCCAGTACGCCCTTGTAAGAACATTGGAGAAATTGAACCGCCATCGCAGCTCGGACAACGCTCCGGTAGGCCCCCTACAATTGCAGTGACGACGATCTGATGCGCGGTTGCGGGAAGCCTCCAGATGGGGCTAGCGCAGGACCGATCGTCTCGGTGACCACCTATTATCAGCTGTGAACATACCCAGTATGTGCTGATGAACGTTTCATTACACTTACTGTCAGCCAGCGTGATCTTGGCCTTGTATCCAGCGAAGTGCCGCGAGTGGTCGGACCGTAACCGCAAGCGCAGCTCGTTGGCCCGCGACTGGTATCGCAGCAGCTTGAACTTGCCGCCCCAGTACGCCCTTGTAAGAACATTGGAGAAATTGAACCGCCATCGCAGCTCGGACAACGCTCCGGTAGGCCCCCCACAATTGCAGTGACGACGATCTGATGCGCGGTTGCGGGAAGCCTCCAGATGGGGCTAGCGCAGGACTGATCGTCTGGGTGATCACCTATATGTTTACCTACATACCCAGTATGTGCTGATGAAAGTTTTAATTGCACTTACTGTCAGCCAGCGTGATCTTGGCCTTGTACCCAGCGAAGTGCCGCGAGTGGTCGGACCGGAACCGCAAGCGCAGCTCGTTGGCCTTTGACTGGTATCGCAGTAACTTGAGCTTGCCGCCCCAGTCGCCGCACAGGCGCCGCGCCCGCGTCGCGTGCGCGTCGCGCGACCACCCCGCGCTCGACGCGTCCGACTCTGGTAACAGGTACTCTGGCTCTTCCCATACCTGGATGGAAAAAACAGGTTGGTTTGCAGGTTTATTGCGAATATACTTCCTTTAAGTACGTGTATCTGTCTAATGACAATGTTTTCTATTTCTACGATGATCGAATAACATACATTTCGCTTCGTGACATGATTGGCTCAGCTACTCATCAGCTATGCTCTTCTTTATACTTACTTAGTCTTTTACAAAGTTTTGCATAATTCCTAACGGTAAGATAGATGCTTCTGACTTGCATAATTAGCTGTGTCGATTTTTTGTGCCAAAAAACTACTGCCACAGTAGAAGGCATCAGTTGCTTGCCGTGCTGTGGCACGCGCTAATTCACTCATACCGTGCTCCTTTTCCGCGCTCAACTCTCTACTTGCCAACAACCCTGGATGTGACTTGTTTGCGGATGGATGGATGGATGGATGAAATTATTATCAGAATGTTTGCGCTATTGTAAAGGTATGAATGAATAAGTAGTTGTTATTGAAATTATGTTGGAAAAATGTGTTATGTTATTTAATTATGTATGACAGAGGTCATAGTCAAAGTCAAATAAGTCAAATAAGCTTTATTCAAATAAACTTAATTATTAAGTACTTTTGAATCGTCTATATTTTCCTACCACCCGTTCCAGACTTTTTTAGCTGACAAGAAGAACGGGCGCAAGAAACTTATCAGCTGTATAGTTATATAGTATGTGTAGTTTTTATATAAGTTTAATGTAATATATAAGTAGTATTTTGTAAAATCTTTCTGTTTGAGCAAGTTTGGGCATGACATGGCAGGCCATTTTCATGTCGGTGCCACCGTGGCATGATTGACTTTTGTTTTCTTTCAATCAAAGGGGTTTTTGTTCATTCAGCCTAGTTTTCTTGTATGTGCTTTTATTTTTTAATTTTTGTAACTGTTATGGTAGGATAGGATTAATAATTTGTATTAGTAGTAATTGTTATAATGGTAATAAGTAAGTAATTAATCGTATTTTTTTTTCTCTTTATATGTATTTTTTTTTGTCGCATTCGCACGCTTGTGGTTTTGTTTATATAATTTTTTCTATCATTCTGTTACATTGTTCAGTGATGTCACTACTGGGCCTCGGCAGAATACCAGTTGCAGTAGATGTTCTTTCTCGTCTGCTGCTTATACTGAGCCGAGGTCAGTCTTGGCATCACATAGCACTGCACAGTGTGACTGCTTTTCTTTCCTTGTAAGTTTTGTGCTGTCCTAATATTTTTTGTTACGCTTTGTGTATGTGATATGTGCTGCCAATAAAATGCTATTCTATTCTATTCTATTCTATTCTATTCTATTCTGTAACAGCCATAAGTAACGATATTTACAAACTTGAATATATCATTACCAGATAATTACAACATATACCTTACCATACCTACCTAAGGTAAAGTATATGACCTCTGTCAGGAACTCGATGAATCGAAAATGGTCAACAATTACATTTAACCCGTCAGGTAGATACAAGAAAATGAGACACAATATTTTCATTGTTGTCCGGCCACACGTGGTTGCCTCGCATTTGATGAATTAAAAGACGTTACTCTTTTTGTAATCAATAAAGATTAGTTTACCTCGTTTTCAGCGCTGTATGAGTCGTGGTGGTCTTCCAGGAGCCACGCCTCGGCGCCGTGGTCGGTCGCGTTCTCCGCTCCAGGTTCCGTGATCTCCAGGAAGTCGTAGCTGCAGCTGCCGACAAATGTTAACATCAAATTTGGTTCCTTCTGATACTCTACTGGAGTATACAGTATTGACTTGACTACAGCCGTTGACAATGACCTATCCTCAGTAAAGCTAGGGTTTCCTAGGATAGCGGTGCCGTCATATTACGGCCGTAATATAGCGGCGTTGAACATCGTCTATGTAAACAATACAACGGTAATATGATGGCACCGTTATCCTAGGAAAAGATTTGTTACAAAAGTGGATCCTTCTAATACTTTACTGGAGTATTATCGGCTAGACTACGACCGATTTCAATAACCTATCCTCAGTAAACGATAGGCTCACTAAAGATTTGTTGCCTTGATGTTTCTGTTAAATGACGGGAAATAACAACAGTTGCCTATTAACAGATCCATGGTAGGTCTATCTCTTACTGAAGATAAATTATTGAAATTCAATAACCTATCCTCAGTAAACGATAGGCTCACTAAAGATTTGCTGCCTAGATGTTTCTGTTAAATGACGGGAAATAACAACAGTTGCCTAGTAACAGATCCATGGTAAGCCTATTTCTTACTGAAGAGAAATTATTGATATTCATAACCTATTCTCAGTAAGAGATAAGCTTACTAAAGATTTGTTGCAAATGTGGTAAACTCTACTGGAGTATAGAGTATTGACTTGACTTCGACCGATTTCAATAACCTATCCTCAGTAAACGATAGGCTCACTAAAGATTTGTTGCCTAGATATTTCTGTTAAATGACGGGAAATAACAACAGTTGCCTAGTAACAGATCCATGGTAGGTTTTAACTCTTACTGAAGAGAAATTATTGATATTCATAAGCTACCCTCAGTAAGAGATTACTAATGATTTGTTGCAAATGTGGTTCTCTATAATACTATACTGGAGTATAGAGTATTGACTTGACTACGGCCGATTTCAAAGAGATAGCGGCTCACTAAATATTTGTTGCTTTGATATTTCTGTTGGATGACGAGAAATAACAACAGTTGCCTATTAACAGATCCATGGTAGGTCTATCTCTTACTGAAGATAAATTATTGAAATTCAATAACCTATCCTCAGTAAACGATAGGCTCACTAAAGATTTGTTGCCTAGATGTTTCTGTTAAATGACGGGAAATAACAACAGTTGCCTAGTAACAGATCCATGGTAAGCCTATTTCTTACTGAAGAGAAATTATTGATATTCATAACCTATTCTCAGTAAGAGATAAGCTTACTAAAGATTTGTTGCAAATGTGGTAAACTCTACTGGAGTATAGAGTATTGACTTGACTACGGCCGATTTCAATAACCTATTCTCAGTAAGAGATAGGCTTACTAAAGATTTGTTGCCTAGATATTTCTGTTAAATGAAGGGAAATAACAACAGTTGCCCAGTAACAGATCCATGGTAGGCCTATCTCTAACTGAAGAGAAATTATTGATATTCATAAGCTACCCTCAGTAAGAGATAAGCTTACTAAAGATTTGTTGCAAATGTGGTTCCCTCTAATACTTTACTGGAGTATAGAGTATTGACTTGACAACGGCCGATTTCAAAGAGATAGCGGCTCACTAAAGATTTGTTGCTTAGATCTTTCTGTTAAATGACGAGAAATAACAACAGCTGCCTAGAAACAGATCCATAGAAGGACTATCTCGTACTGAAGATAAATGATGGAAATCGGCCGTAAACAGATCATAGCATAAAATAGCTTGATGTAGAGATTAGTCATTCATGAACTCTGAATTTAAAAGACTCCCCGCTGAATCAAGACACGGAGTTTCATGCAACAGAAATACAGACAGTACCTATAATAAATATTGAAATGAATACATTCAAACAGACATCGCTGAGTGTTTTACTTTTGTTCCACCTGCCATAGCTGATATATTGGATTGGAAACAATATATTGTCTGCGTTATAAGCGAACGTCAGGAATATATTAGGGTTTATCTACATTGTAGCGTGGAAGAAATGGAAAACTTAAACGTACGAAAATTGAAACGTTACTTGCCCATGGTCCCCATTCTAAGTTCCCCTTGGGGTACCACGAGCAAAGGGGTACCATGGGAAATGTATCCTAATCTCTTTTATGTCAGATTGAAATGTTTGAGGTACCCCACGGACAATAAAAATATATTTAAAAAGGAGATTGTTATTCAGGGGGTTCCACGTGCAAACATATTTGCTAGTGGTACCCCAAGGGGAACTTAAGTCGAGGGACCACGGACAAGTAACGAATTGAAAATGATATGTAATAACTTGAGTGGATGGCGAATAAAGATTCAATTTATTTATCAATAATTATTGTGTTTATGACTTTAACATCTCGTCAGATTTTGTAATTTATGGTAATTTCATTCTTCAAGCGCTTTTAATCGATGAATAATAATAAATGAATAAAATAAAAATTACTTTATTACTCAATATCAATTACATATTGTAATGAGACACATAAGTTTATGAAAGAGTTTTAACTGTGAGATTTAGGGGAAAGATTTAAGGGGACTTTTCTTTTAATCGAAGATTAATTTGTGAGAATGTGTTGTTTAATGTTTTACCTATGAGATATGTTACGCCAATACGCCTTCGAATATCAGGATGTTTTTCCTCTGACGAGAATACACGGATGGAAACGAAAACGACTACTATCCGCCACTTGGTTGTACTATCAATCAAGGGATGACATCTCAATCCTAGCCCGCACACAAACATGGCCACGTTTGTGCGTGGGGTAGCATTAAAGGCCGGGGTGGCCAAGCAAGACCTTAAGGAAAGCCGGCCTACGTATATTATGTTTATGAGTTGTAACGGCAACTATAATTATACCTAACTATTTATATTGCCATTAGTTTAATATTGACAATGTTTGAATCTGAGCCTGTTCACCACTCTAATCTCTAAAGGTTTCTCTACAGACCTGCGTGCGGGTCTACCAGCTAAAATAATTTAGTCCGTTTTAAAAACGTGTTTTTAAAAAAGTTTTTTTTTCAGTAAATTTTTATTTTCTGCTTTTTAGTTAACGAGCTAAGACTAAAAATATACCATCTTCTATCGGAGCACTCGTCAAGACGATTCAAACGAGCCCAAACTCGATAGGGTTGCATGGTTTCAATATTGAGTTCCTATGGCATGGACTTTCAGCTTCATCATCAGACCCTGGACCTCGTCTCCTATTAGAGTACTCGTCAAGACGATGCTAACGAGCCCAAACACGATGGGGTTGTATGGTTTCATCATCAAGTTTCTATGGCCTTCCTGGCCTTCCTCCGGCTCCATCATCAGATCCTCGGACACTACTTCCCAACAAAGTACTCGTCAAGACGATTCAAACGAGCCCAATCTCGATGGGGTAGCGTGGTTTTATTAAATAGTGCCTGTGTCCTTCCTCCGGTTCCATCATCAGACCCTGGAAACTATTTCCCAACAAAGAACTCGTCAAGACGATTCAAACGAGCCCAAATTTGATGCGGTTGTGCGGTGTGCCATAGGAACTCAATATTGAAACTGTGCAGTTTCAATATTGAGTTCCTATGGCATGGCCTTTCGGCTTCATCATCAGACCCTGGACCTCGTCTCCCATTAGAGTACTCGTCAAGACGATGCTAACGAGCTCAAACACGATGGGGTTGTATGGTTTCCTCATAGAGTTCCTGTGGCCTTCTTCCGGTTTCATCATCAGATCAGCTCAATGACACCATAATATTGCATTGCCTTCCAGTTCTGACCTATGTTCAAAGTTTCAAGTCTCTAGCTCATCGGGAAGCTAGGATAAAATCGTTCGCAAACTTTGTGGAGAAACACACAAACAAACATACAAACAAACGCGAAAGCAACCTAATAAAAACGTGTTTAAAAGATGAAGTTAATGTTAACTGTAATTTGACAGATATGGATGTGATACATTGCTACTTTTATTTGGTAATGTACCCGTCCAAAAAGCACAAAAGGAATCTAGAAGATCACGGCCTATGGAAGAAGCTAAAACCTAAGTGGAACCCTAATAACCTACAGGACAAGAGGACAATCAAAATCCGCTTACTACTTACCGTTGATTATAACTAAACTATTGGAACCTAATTTTACTGGATTAAATAACCTCCAAAATGCAATTTACTAAGTTTACTTTATTCAACCTTAACTAACCTACAAAGAACCTTACTAACAAGCTTTGTGTGATCTGAGAGGACCTGTGAATGTCTAATGGAGGAACCCTGGATGTGATAATTAGTGAACCCAAATTCTTTTAAAAGTGTGATTAGTATTGATTTTCATTTTCCAATAGAAGTATTCGCTTTTATTACTAGATTTTAATTATTCCTGCTATTACAATTATTTCTAAATGAAAATACCACTAAAAGAAGGTTATTGCTCTATTGATACAACCAGAGAAATAGAAATTAAGTCTGTGTTTTTCCTAAGTGAGCCTACTTTAACTTCATATTAATTCTTAATATTTGTCATATTGCCAAGGGAAACCCCATAGCTCTTTAGTGTCAAAAATGGGAATACTATAAATAGAGAGGAAAGCGTTCCCAACTACGTTCCGTTGATGAAGTAAGTATGAGTGAAATAAACCTACGTTGATAGGAAATGATCAAAGTGAATTTATGAGTTAAATGGAGGATTGTTATAAGGTAAAAGAGGGTATGTTCAACCATAATAGACTGTAAGGTAAAAATAGGTAAGTCGGGTTATAGAGAAAAGTTAAATTTGGATAATTCTCTTCCGCTGCCAAGTGTCAAATTATAGATCATGTATGACGTTATCTTAAATAATGTAAATTATCTATTGTCAACTTAATTCATTAAAATAAGAGAGATAATTGGAGATAAGTTAAGAAGTTATAGTCGCCTGAGATCAAAGTATAATAAAACTTTCAACGCTATTAAATAAGAATTCTTTTACTTTCTTAAGTTATTGTACAAGTAGTGAATATGCAATTGTGTTTTTGCCAGCTAAGGTATGAGCTCCTCCCCGCTCTATACAATGAGTCTCGACACCGGACGTGGGCAACTCCCTTCTGGCCAGCCATATTTTTTTCATGATAAATTTACTTAGTAAGTATTATTGTATTAAGGTATTTGGTCTTTGTCAGTCTGTTTCAACAAAAGAGGACGGAGCAAAATGCTCCCAAGCGAACTATCAGTTTTCACAATGCAGAATTCTCCTTCAATTGTGATGGCTGAATTACAATTTTTTTTTGCTTTAATAAATAATTCTAGTATGATTGTTTAACATTATAACAGATGGACACAACATTACTATCCATTTACTTGGGACACTGATAGTTCTCATATTCTGAAGGAAAGACAATTCTAAACAGGGTAATAAAGTTCTATGACGGATTTTTCATACTTTAATCTCGGCTAAATTATAAATATACAACCATAAACCGAATTGACTTCAGTTCATTTCATTTAAAGTTAAAGGCGATATTTCAATTAAATGTTGAGTAGACTAGGCAATATTTGATTTCAATTGTGAATAAAATTCTATTACTTTCATCCTCAAATTGAGTCAGTTGAACCTAGTTGAAATATTTGAACTCAGATAATATGTTGAACTTATTATTTGTGAATTTAAGATATTCACTAAATAATATAATATTTTCATAGTAGGTAGATACTTTTCAAAGTATTATCTCACTGTTAGTCATAACCTTCATTCTGTTAATTTGAAAGGTTTACTCAAACTATGATCTAGTGTTCCATAAACTGTGATTCAACATTAGTCTAATGGTAACACGGGCTTATTCCATACACCCAGATCTTGTTTCAGTATTCCTCCCACAATCACCAAAACAGATTATCTCAACTATAATCGACCATTTGAGAACAGGCTCATTTTAACCAATCCAAATCAAGGATGAATAATTATTCTTTATTTATGATTCAACTTTCACTATTAAATCATTATCCAATGTTAACAGAAGGATTTGTCTAGCTCTAATTAATAGTAAATCAAACTGTAGGTACTACTGAAGCTTGCAAAGTCTACTCAATTGAGCAGATTATAATGATTATTCACAACACTGTGTCAAAGCATTAATAGATCTTTGTTAAGGCGCCTACTATGGAAGATTGATACTTTTCCTTCGGATCCTACCCAGTAGTTTCACATAACCTTTCGTTCACTATATTTAACACTTCTGCGCTTCCTAGATTCCGTTCCTAAATCATCCTACCTCATCACATCCTAGTCAAGTTCCTATGTACCACTGAATGACCTGCGGCCGCCATCTTGTTGGTACCTTTCTCGACACCGCCTGCCTATGTTTCGCTTCGACGGCCATTTTGTCGTACACCAACCTATTTTCGGCCTACCTAAATCCGATACACTACGAAGTGACCTACCTCTCCTTCGCCTATATAAGAGTTCCTAGCTTATCTAACGTTACTGCTGTTACCTTACTGACAGCTCGACCTTCTTGAGAACGTCCAACC
The DNA here is from genome assembly GCA_928269145.1 of Agriphila tristella. NCBI lineage: Eukaryota > Metazoa > Arthropoda > Insecta > Lepidoptera > Crambidae > Agriphila > Agriphila tristella. Next base: position 32,777,277 of record OV743431.1, read on the forward strand.
TTTTACCAGCATCCAAGTTTCCCTCCCGCCTTGAGATGCAAACCTAACCTACTGTTCCTACGCGCCTAACAATGAATTTATAAACCTAATGAGTTTACCTGCCTACCAGCGACTAAATTTAGATTTCCTATGCAATATTTGTGATGCTTACCCCATCACCGAAGCCCTGAATCTGTACAGCGTGAGCAAGCATGACTCGCCTAATTCTCTCCTAACAGCTTGGACGTGCTCAGCGCTGGTGGGACGGGACAGCGCTGAGTCCTGACAGAAGAGGATTAACACCACCAAGTCATATCCTCCACGATTGGGCGAGGAACACTCCTGCACGCCGTTCGGTTCGTTGGCTCCCAAGCGAGTTGGCTAACTTGGTGATATTAAGTGACTGAACTAGGTGTCTTTTAACAGAACCCGCATTGCACGCCACAGAGCAATGCTACATTACCTACCCCTTTGAGGATTGACCGAACGCCCCTTAGAGACACAAAACTATTGATATTTATTCAAAATCAAACCCCCTTTATCGTTCCCCAACTGCTTATATAAATTTCAAACAAATTTGATTCGGAAACTTCTTCGATTTAGTGGGAAATTTACTTTACTTTATGAAAATTCGCAAACAAAATCTACCTACTTTAATTTCAAGCTTACTTATACCATATAAGCCCTAATTAAAGCGTATATGCAAGAGACTCGCACCCGGTTGCGGACCTATACGTCAAAACCTCAAATAAACACTTTCTTCCTGACTTCTTGCTGTTTTCTTGCGTTATAAAAATACTACTTGTTCGAAGCTATCTTACAAAGAGGGTATCGACGGCTTCTACCGAGGTTCCACTTGATGCTACGTTGACGACGAGGAAAGTAAAGAGAGCGATTTCCCTCGAGCCGCGTCTTTTATAACCCCCCAAAATCATTCACTCACTCCAGGAACCTCACCCCACACGATCTAAGCATCTTTTTTTTTCTACCTTCATTTCCCTACTTTACATAAATTGTTCCTAAAATTTTCCCTTCTCCTTCAAAAACGGGGAGAATTCAGTTTTGTCTTACTCAACTTGTAAATATAATATTTAAGTTACTAATCTTACAAAATGAACCCCTATACTAATCAATAATTTCAACGTACAATTCAGCTAACTAATAACCTCCTATCTCCAAGATTCTTTATACTCAAGCGCACAATGCCACTGAATTTGTATCCAAATTAAAATTAAGCTGTTACCTAAATATTTCTCTATACTGACATTTTCAGCTACATTTGATTTAAGCAATTCATACAATTGTATGAAATAACGTTTCAATCATAAATAAATCAACAAGTTTTCCCCCTTACATCATTTCTAACAAAACTAACAACTTTGAATAATATTCAGCATATTTATCCAGAATCATATGAAATTATTGTACTATAATCATAGAACTCTGATTAATACGAATTTTATATTCACAACAAATTGAACCTCCCATATGCTACAATTATAATCCAACCTTTTCAATCTTTTTATCTCGCCTTCCCCAAAATATCATAACCTCTAGAATCAATTTGCTAAAATACGTATTACAACATTTTCCATTAAGTATTCGGTCCAATTAAACCTAAAATTTCCGATCAATTTAGCATCACAATGTTGGTACTTTAAAAACCCTAACTGGCAACACTCATCCGACTACTTTTACATTTTCTAAATGCCTACCCTCATTTGAGTTATAAACCTGCAGCATAAAATCCCGCTTTCGAAGAAACTTCATATCAATCTTTCTTCGTACAACACCCAACGACAAGACAAACTTTATTAGGCTCCATCCACAATTCCCATGAAATACTTTCTTATTACACCTTCAATAACTATTGTTTATGTTTTTTAATAATATTTCTAGATTTATCCTTACAATATTTCTATTAATTAATTATCTCCCTTTTATTTCACAATTCGAGTTTTCAATTTACCACTAAACTGTCAACTAAACTCCGCCCAGAATAAAACATAGTTTCATTTCTTTTCTTTCTTCCTGTATTATCTCTGAACGTCAAACCATATTATGAAATCAAATTAAACTTCCATTTTAATTTAAAATCTTCAATTTAACTGTGTCATGAAGCAAAGGCATGGTATAACAAAGTACCCTAATTTAAGCAAATACCGCCTACGATTAACAAAATGTACTAGATCCGCTACAAAATTCTCCAAGCCAACTAAACTTGCATTTATCCCCCAAATCTAACTAATGTCTAATATTTCCTAAAACAAAATTTAAATTTACAACTATGATTTGGCAAAGAATATGGGACTTGCCTTGCGACCCTCAGTTACCATTTGGCAATCGATTTCTCATCGATTGATCCACTGGAACAACCTACTATATTTAATTCCGTTCTTTAGCTAAAACACATCACGTGGTGTGACACTACTGACAACTTACAGAAATAATTAACACCGAATTCAATCCTTTTTTAAGTAATCTTCTAAAATAAACTATTATAATGATACTCGAGAGGCTCTAATAAAATTTGATAAATAAACAATAATAAATATAAATAAATTTTAGGCCTATTAGCGTCGTTACTTAGACAGAGACTAATATTTGAATTTTTGCGCCGTGAAAGATTAAAAGAACTTCCGACATTATTGCTAACTCAAAACCTGAACTACTCTTTATTATAATAACTTGTTCGATAGTTAAATAATATTATGCTCAATATGAAACAAAATTCGAAAAATATTTGAGACAAAATAACATGTTCAGTTTTGAACCGTTACAGTAAGTTTTTATTTGTGCCAAAACGAAGTAGCAATGTATCACATACATCTGTCAAAATAAAGTTAACATTAACTTCATTGTTTTTAGCCGGTAGACCCGCCGCTCCATCAGCCTCGATAGACTTGATTCATAGCAGAGCCAGTAGGTCTAATCTCTCTAGCGAAGGTAAAAATCCGATATGTAAAACCTCGATACGTCGATTTTTCAGAAAGTTTGCAGGTGCGAGGTGCCGCCAATTTTTCACGGCAACTATTGAAAACATACACAGCGAAAATCCTTCCAACACGCTCCAACTAAATGGCATCCGCTTATCGTTTGCTTCTGGCGAGGTTGCGGTGGCAGCGTTAAGCGAATGGCGGATAGAACAGGGATTCCCAACCTCTCCCATAGTTGTACGGGGCCAGGACGACGGAACCAGGGATTCCGTCGTCCGCCTAAGTCCCTAGGTGGGACGCTCAAGTGTTCTGAGCGCCCGACCAAGTAAGAGACATCAAAAATGTCAAAGCAGCTGGAGTCTGAAAGGACCAGCACGGTCAGAGAGGCGGAGACTGCCAAAACTGTCCCGTCATCTTCGTCCATTATGGTAAAGATGGAACACCGCAGGGGGGTTAGCGGGTAGGCCTCCGTAGGGATCCGATGAGCCTTGACTTATCGGACCCTTACGGAGGAGTCCCGTACTCGCCGGAGTGGCCCCACCAGCCCGGAAGCCTGCGGAAACAAGAAAAAGGGGTTCCCAACCTTTTACCCTGTTCACCCCAACCCAAACATGTATGCTAAAATACTGACCCCCCAAAACGATCATATTAAGAAACAATCCTACTAATATTATAAATGTGAAAGTTTGTGGGTTTGGATGTTTGTTCCTCAATCACACAAAAACTACTAAACGGATTTGGTTGAAATTTGGCACACAGATAGTAGATAGCCTAGATTAAAACATAGAATACTTTTTATCCAGATATTCCCACGGGAACGGGAACCACGTGGGTGAAACCGCGGGCGGCCGCTAGTGAAAATATAAGTGGATGTGTTTAGCGCACTATGGATCGGTGGCACCTTGAGGAAAAATATTATTTCTAGGGTCTTTAGACAGCTAATGGGTCTCACGAGATATTACAGTGCCTCAGAAATGTACGCGCAAGCGCATGTAGACTCATTTAATTCCATACAAAGAAAGCGAATAGCTTCTTTTATGTCCAGTATTGTCAAGTGTAAAAACAAAATTATCACGAGTTTGGCAGAAAGATTAAAGACGACTGATGAAATTTTCACAGATTATGTATTTCTATTGCTGCTATAACAACAAATACTAAAAACAAAAAAAAATCTCTATCTGGAGCCGCTCTTCGCGCCCCCCTTTGGATAGCTCTACGCCCCCTTGGGAGGGGCGCGACTCACTGGTGGAACTGGGAACCCATGGGGATAGTGCATCTTTATTACAATGTTATGATATCGTATCAGCTGATTTCATAGTATTTTACCGGCCAAAATGCGCTATTGGAATAGCTGAATATCTAATTTTAAATACAGAAAAGTTCTGCATGGATTCATTAAAAGATTATCGTTACGACAAACAATTTATAGCTAATATTTACTTATTTGTGATATGAAGCAAAATATAACTTTTTGAACCGTGTCGTAACTTACTGATAACAATTTTAGAATTATTAGCCTCACATTAATTTAATCTAGTATTGTAGTATTGCTAACAACGCATTGGTGTTGCCTTCTTTGCCCATCGCTGTCTTGCTAACCCCAGCCTGAAGCTTTATCCCTTAAAGGGGGTAGTGGGGAGCCCCCCTCTCTGGTACAGTTCCCAGCAAAAGCCTATTGAACCTGTTCCGCAAACAGGTGTATTTGGCAGTTCAATTTACAATATTGATGTGTTTTATCGAACCAACCTGCTAACTTCGACGCGTGTGGGTAGTTATATAAGTACTTATACATGGTTTCTCGGTTTTCAGGGGGCCTACTCAAATGGCAAACGTTATAAGCGTTTCTATATTCTACATGTTTCTTCGACTCGGCGAAAGCGATATTATTTTGGTACTCAACCCGTCACTCCGCATTCAATCTTCAAACGCTTGTATCACAGAGTAACTAGAACTAGAGAGTACCTCAAAGAGTCCACTAGCGCCTCTGGAAATCGATGCGGAACTACTGACACGAAATTATAATAGCTGAAAATGTATTTTTTGTTTCTTATTATATATTTATTTTAGTTTTTTGTAATATCTTTATTTATAACAAAATAGAAAATATTAATGAAAAAGAACAAATCAAAACAAAGAAAATACAAAAACAACTATGATTTGGCTCGGTATTCGTACAACGGTATAAATGTTGTAGCACGGTAAATATCTATTAATATTGTAACTAGGGTTGCCACCTTTTTTGAACTAATAAAGTATATTGATTGCTAAAGCTAGTAAAAAGTACGTTGTATGGAAATAAAGTAATATTTATTTTTACCTTTAAAACATACTTTTTATTACTTTTGGCAATATTTAAACAAATCTTGTGAAATAAAGTATTTTCACGTACCTACTTTATTTTCCTCATAAAGTAGAGAGTACAATAACCCCGAAATAAAGTACAGGTGGCAACCTTAAATTGAGACCTTTTTGTCGCACGATACACCCGTCTACAGTATTTTAATTTCAGCTAAGTACCTACTTTCGTATCTTTCTAGTTTTGTAATTGCGTATAACCTGCGTAATATTTTAGAATCCATAATATTATAGGGAAAATGAAATAGGTAGGTACCTAGGTTAACAAAACTAACAGTAAAAACAAAAAACTGAAAAAGCTAAATACCTACATATTAAAGAGAGAAACAAATTATTTTCAAATCCTTCTGGCCGTAGTTAGTAGGCAATACCTATAGTAAAAAAAAAATATTTTAATAAAAGTATACTTAATCTTATTTTTTGGACTCCGGGTATTTAAACATGTCATCTCTGGAGTAATAAAATAATAAATATAATACAAACAGCACAATCTGCAATTTACCATAGTAAGTAAGTACTTGTATTTCAAACAATAATTAGTTCGTAGGTATATTACGTTCGTCACTGCGGCGCATTCGCGACTGTTCGTGTACCGACTATTGTTGAAGTTGGAATACTGATAGATACAGTCAGTAGCACGAATCATGAAATTGGGTGGGGATTGCGCGGAACGCGTATTCTGGGTATGCGTTGCGGTGAGGGGCGCAGGCGGCGGGAGAGGGGCACGCACTATTGGTCGCTCACACGAGCACATGCGCGAATTTATCCCCACTCCGTCGAAAAATATTCATGATTCGTGCCACTGACTGTACCATTACCTTGATAGTAATGTCATGTAAATAAACGGAGGTGGTGTGGTAATCCGTTCTACGCTACTGGACTGGGTCATTAATTCGGGTGTCGAATTTTATCATTATTATTGTAATTCGCACCATGACCAAACTCAAAAACGATTTTCATTTTCATATTTTAATATAATTTTGTTTTTAATTACCTACTTTATAACCAGTTGAAATTATTTGGCAAACTTGAAGATTTTGTTGTGAAAGTTGATGGTTAAGATTCAGAGATGACGCTACTTTTGTTTCGACCGTTTGCGTTGTTCCAAGTGTGCCCCTCTTGTATTGTACTGTATGATCTGTGTTTAACGTTACGCTGGCTCCGACAGAAAGAAATGGTACTCAAATGGCTATTTTGACATGTAGATTTGCCGACGATAGCCAGCAATCGTACTAAAACGCAGCGAACGTCCATACCCTGTAGAAAGAAACAAAGTCGTACGACACGTGTTTTATTTTCAATTTTGAAAAGGGTTTTTTTTGTTTCCTGTGATTTCTGCCAATAAAACTAATGGAGGAGATAAATCATAATAGTGATCTGTGTAAGAAGCACTGAAACAGGCCACTTAAGGCGTGGGGCCTCGGAATTAAAACCCCTATACCCCTAATCATCAGTAAGTACTTAGAATTAATTGATAAATTATGCAGTAGGTACTTTGAAGAGTATTCTTCTTTACAAAAGCCTGAAGGCATTGGCGTATCTAAAGATTATTTCCAGTGGGGCCGGGCCTCTAGTTCTGGGGCAAAGCCTAGGGTGCTTGACTAGAGCCGCGTTGGAGTTTTGAAAGGCAATAGAAAAGTATTATAGCTGGTATTTTTCTGGGGTGGGTATCAGGCTGTTCTGGGGTGTGCACGGCCCACCCGGCCCACCCGGCCCACCCCCTTCCTGCCAATGCCTGAAGGTTGTCATTTCGTAAGTATAAATTAGTTCCAGTTACTCGTAGGTACAATACCTAATTATGTAAAAATCTTTTTTCATTAGTTTCCCTTTCTTTAGTCGGTAATCACAATAAAATATGATTCCCTTATAATTAACATTTATCTTTCATGTAGCATGGAAATGAAGGATTAGTTGAGCTGTGTAATGATTTCAAATTTTCAATTAAGTACTTTTTATTGTTTCAGGTTGTGATAATTTCTTCTTGAATTTTCGTTCAAAATAGAATTTGCACTACCTATATTATAAGAAGATAAAGAAGAAGTGTAAAGACAATTATAGTTATGATTTCTGAAACTGTGGTAAGCTAATGGGCTGTGTAATGAGTGAGCGAAGCTTTGTACTAATGTATTTTATCACAAACACAACACAGAGAAAGCATTGATAATTTGATACAATGGCAAACAAAATAGTGTATAAAACAAAAGAAAAATATGTCATTCAAATATGACTTCTATGTTGTACCTATACCTATTACCATAGCCTTCTATATTTCCAAGCCATGAAGTTGAGCAGAACGGCAACATCGCATGTGGTCAAGCACATAGTAATGCTATTACACATGTATAAAAAAGGAACAACAATTAAAAAATAATAAATTAAAAGTAAAAGCTATAAAGCATGTATCAAAAAAGAGGTCAGCTCGGCAGCTGGCCGAGTGATGGTAAGTGTTAACACTTTTAAATATAAACTTGATATTATACATAACATATAGTTAACTTCACCACCATAGACTATATCCTGACATGCTATAATTCAGTGCAGGTTGGCTTGGTGGGTCTGATCTGAGTTGAGTAGTGGTCCCCCGACACATATTTGGAAGTTAAATGCAGACATACAGACATAAGGCTTCAATAACACCCAATCTTTATGTTTAAGTTGCATCGGGGCTATGGTTTCCAGATCTAATAATGAGATTTCCTGACTTTTTCCCTGACTTTTCAGGAAATTTCTTGGCATTTAGTAAATCTACATCTACATTCTTAATTTAGTTGATATTTAATAATCTTTTCACACCAAGTGATTTAAAAAATTATGTGTTTTCATTAAGTTTTTACTGCTACAGTTATGAGTACATCCCTGACAACTACAGTTTTTATCCCTGTTTTCCTGATAGATGACTTAAATTCCTGACATGTCAGGAATGTTACTTGGTAATTAATATTCGCTAATTCTAATAAATTCTAATTCACTAATAATAATCACATAGTCATAAATTTACCTCTTTAATGAGTGAAAAAATAAAAATAGAATAAAAATAGTAATTGTTTTAATATAATGTTAACTTAAATAAATAAATACCTACTTTTTTACAGGTGACACTTAGAAGAAGGCCTGTTTGTAAGATATACTAGTTACAATAAGCCAAGCAAGACTGATTCAACTACTGATACAAGATGGTACCTATCTAACAAAATCATGGGCCTCAGTACTTTGTCTGCGTGAAAAGCTTTTTTTGCTATCCCTTGGGAACTTTGTTAAGGATGAAAGGACCCTATGTCCTTCTCTGTACCCCTGACAACATGTACCTATGTAAAATTTCATGATGATTCTAACAATTGTTTGTTACACCTCAAAACAAACAAACGGACTTTCTCATTTATAATATTATTAGTAAGGATGTGGTTGCTTTGTTATTATTATTTTTATACTTTTAAGTTCAAAAAGTAAATGTTCTCTTTGATTTAAATTTAAATTTGTTTTAATCTAACACCTTATAACTACCCTATTATTTTGATAATGCAAAACAACAACATATTGTTGAAATTTTTTTTTGTTTTGTAGATGTGATAGATAGTACACAAAATGAAAGGTTATAGGTAGGTAGTCAATATTTTATTTTATAATTATATCTAAACCAATACAATTAGGTATATGATTTTAAAGCACAAAGTAGGTACAGCCAGAACTTTTCCATCATGCTTCTTTTTATTTTATTATTACAGTACCTAAAGTTTCAGTCTTGTTTGTCGCTTGGAGCAAAATATTCATTACTATAATTTTGTTCAATAGCTTCAGCGTATTTCCTGTGCACCATCGTGCACGTTCGACGTCCAAGGGTTAGCTTTTTCCAACATCTTTTCTAGCCAATTTAAAAGGTACTTGTGTATTATATTCTGCAATGTCAATATACCTATTGAATTGTATGTATCTGAAATTCAATAAGATTGAGTTAATAACAATTTAGGTAAATAAAAGACTTATTAAAAACCATAGCGGTATTTTGATCTAATAAGTAGTCAGTATATAATGTTACGGCTTATTTGCCGAAGTGCCCGAATAGCTGGCTAAAACTATGTGTAGCCTATGTGTAGTTTGGGGTATGAAGAAAGTTATTTGTATTATCTGTTAAAAAAATCATCATCATCATATCAGCCACACGACACCCACTGCTGGGTATAGGCCTATCGGCTACACCTAGTTTTATCCGCACTTTGGGTATTAGCCGTAACATTATAATTATATACTTAATAGGAACCATGTAATAATAAGTATTATTTACCAGCATTCTTGATCACTTTTTTGTTTGTTTCATCCTTTGGTCAGAAAAGAGAGTCATGTTTTCTTGCCAATTATATTCCGTAAGTATTGTAGGTATCTTGAACTGAAATAAATGTAAGTAATGATTGATAAATCCATACGATAAGTCTTAAGTGTGGTATTTTGATGTAAGTAATATAAAGTTCTTACTTACTTACTAAGTAAATATATCTTATTTATTATTATAGGTATCCATGGCATATGATTGCTGACTGAGCAAGGGTTTATTATAAAGAAAATTAGGTAGGTACTATACTATTCTAATTAATTATTTAGTAGTAGTAAACACATTACACAACACAGAGGAAATAATCACCACGTAGTAAGTAAAGTACCTTACGTACAATTTGACATTAGGTGCATTCCAACAGACTAATCGCTGAGTCATTGATCACCATAAAGAACATTTTAACCATGAAAAGAAATGGCAGTATAATATGATCGTCATCTCGTATGTGCTTACTCACTCACTCTTACTCCTTCTGGCTTGTGAGTTGTGCTACTCACCTACCCTACAGCCCTACTGGCTTGCAATTCGAATACTTCGAATATTCGGCTTATTTTGCTATTCGAATACTCAAGTCGGTGATATTCGAATATTTTCCACTTTGTTAGATTTAGGCGAAAGTCTTTCATTAAATACCCGAATAGCGCTAGAATGAAGCGTTAGTTAACGTTCACAAAAAAGATTTCCGTCACTGAGGATCTAGCTTTATCTGAAACCAATTACTGCAGCACTTACGATGCAATTCGAGGTTAAAAAAAATTAGTATGTAAATAAGCTAGGGTGACCATGAAGTATTATTTTTTGCGGACATTGTATTGAAGTTTATTGAGACTGTATGTGGCGTATGTGCACATTACTTTTAGGTTTTTACACGACTGCCCAAAATTGTATAATTTTGTGTTCAGGGTTCATGTATGTTTGTAGTTACCTATGTGAGTTTCTTTATTCCACCATAACTTCTAACTAGCTTAACGGAATTAGATGTTTGGGGTATCGTTAGAATCCTGACATCATTCCGAGTGACAATGGCTATATATTTTTTTGAAGTCAATATGGCGACTGTACGACGCCACTTTTAAATGTGAATAAGAATTAATTTCTGTGACGGGTCTGGGCGCTACTATGTATAATAATTATCTATTTAAAAAGTATATATGTAGTATATCAGTTGTCTAGCACCCATATTACAAGCTTTGCATAGTTGGGGTAATCAATCAATCATTCGAATAATTCGAATGACCATCAACATGTATTACTAATTAGTAATGTAGATATTTTTTATATTATTTTATAGCGCCACGGCGTTTTTTCTTGAGCCTCGTAGAGCCACTTCTCAAAAGTATTACTAATTAGTAGTAATTATTCGATTATTTAAATTAGTTTATTACTAATCTGACATTCGATTATTGAAATTAGTAATTAGTAGTTAATTCGATTATTGAAATTAGTAGTAATAATCGCGCATCACTATGGCGCTGTGTGAAATTGTCCAAGCATTTATTAATTTAATATCTGGGTGACCGAGCTTTGCTCGGATATTACTATTTATTGTAATATGGTGGTGAAAGCGCCATCTGGTGGTTTTTAGGGTTCCGTACCCAAAGGGTATTAACGGGAACCTATTACTAAGACTCCGCTGTCCGTCTGTCTGTCTGTCCGTCTGTCTGTCTGTCACCAGGCTGTATCTCATGAACTGTGATAGCTAGACAGTTGAAATTTTTACAGATTATGTATTTTTGTTGCCGCTATAACAACAAAAACTAAAAACAGAATAAAATAAATAAATATTTAAGAGGGGCTCCCATACAACAAACGTTCTTTTTTGCTGTTTTATGGTATAACCCTTCGTGCGTGAGTCTGACTCGCACTTGACAGGTTTTTTCTGGTGGTTTGACTGCCTCCGTGGTCGAATGGTTATAAACCGGTTTTCAAGATGTCGCTTTTCTACATATTCTGCGTGGAAAGAAAAATGCATGAAAACTCAAAAATTGTGGTGTTTAGGTGATAATCTAGAATCTACATTGTCATCTCAAACATTAACTACATTTTTTAAACTTATTTAAAAACAATAAAAATAAAAATATATATATAAACTTGAACATATGAAGTCAAAGTCAAATAAGCTTTATTCAAATAAACTTAATAATTAAGTACTTTTGAATCGTCTATATTTTCCTACCAGCTGTTCCAGACTTTTTTAGACTTTTTGAAAAAACAAAAATAAGTCACCGAGCGGGATTCGAACCCGTAACACTTGTTTCTTGCCGACAGTGGCCGGCCGGACGAAATTAGCGACCATATTCTGCGTCGGAAGAAAAACGCATGAAAACTCGAAAACACGCGTTTTCCCAAACATAAGACTAATCTAGATCGATTGTTTACCCCCGAAAACCCCCATATACCAAATTTCAGCGAAATCGTTAGGGCTGTTTCCGAGATCATAGAAATAAATAAATACAAAAATTGCTCGTTCGAAGGTATAAGATAACGATTATAGCCTTTCTGTCCATCAACATACGTACATTGTTGTCACCCTATCTTAAAAATCTCATACAAATTTAATCATGGATTTTATTGTAACTACCTGCAGTGATTGGTTTTAGATGCAGCTAGATCCTCAGTGACGGAACTTGTTTTTAATATTAATTGCTTTACAACTTGCGTGAAGCAAAATTCACGTAATGTGACAGTTTTAAGTATGTATGGGCCATACAGTGTGATGGTTCGAAATATTGTTTTCGCTTTTTTCTATTGAGGTGTCGTTATGCGAACGAATTTCAAGTATTATATACTGTCACTTATCAAACGTGACGCTGCTATTACAGACTGCTTCATTTGGCTCCAAACGGTTTAGTTGTCGATATTTTGACAACTGAAAACTGGTACAGACGGTTCTGTATGTGCCATGTTTAAACAACGATTTTATGAGATCTGCTCTGTTTTGTACGATGTTCGAGTGTTAAATCTTATCCGCCTTACTAATAAGGAACTGCAACCCACCCCTTTAACAGCTGTGTAGCTAAGCTATGACAGTGATAGAGGTATTATAGATCGTATACACAGTTGTTTACTAATAAAGACTTTCATTGTATTGGGTATTGTATACACACTGGTTATAACGAATGTGACTTGCAACACTGCTGCTCACGTTCTAAAACAATATCATCTTTAATTATTTTCTAGTGAAATATAAATAAATTAATAATTTAAATCTTATACCGGTTCCACACTCGCGCCGCGAAAGCCCGTGAAGGCCAAGAACCGCGAGTGTGAAGTGTGGAGGGTTTCGCGGCTTCGCGTTCGCGCTTCGCGGCGTTCCCCGTCCGGTGGTTTTTGGTCCGTGTCAAAAGGCTTGTGTGCCGAACTAAGGTTGCCGTGATTCGTGGCCGCGGTTCACGCGCGAGTCTGGAGGGCTATATTTATCGCACAGTTTTCATGCGCGAACCGCGCCCGTGATTTGCGGCGCGAGTGTGGAGCCGGCTTTATATTGAGGCTTTATCGTGATTAAACTGTTAAGAAAACCTGTTTATTTTTAATCCTTATACTATTTTCACCAATATTTTAGACTTAAGCGTGTGGGCCGGAGAGTCGCATGCTTTTAAAACTTTAGATCGCGATATCTTTGTCCCTGTCGCGTTACATGAGTAACGAATGTGTTCGTAGCTGTAACAATGAATATGTAACGGCTACAAATACATCAACCCACCGGTACAGGCTCAGATTGATCTGGAATTCGACGATTTAACCAAAAACATAACCTCAAAGCATGCGACTCTCCGGCCCACATGCTTTTGTCCATAATTCTGCCGAGAAGCCGGTACAATCGAATTGATATCAGAAATAAGAACGTATATCATCAGTACATTACTTCTAGGTGGTTTTAGAATGGAATTATGCATGTGGTACGGAGAGTCGCATGCTCACTTAAAAACAAAGAATGTCTGCCAGCTGTCAGTCAACTGTCAAAAGCGTTTTGTTACGTGCGACATATGCACAGATTTTCCGTTTGATCAGAGGGCTTACCAACAGCAAATAAGAAACCGTTTAGTTCAAAAGCAGGCCTTAAACAGGACTGCTTAAGGCCTGCTTTCATACTAACCTTTGAGGTCATAGTACGAAAAAGTAAGGCAGTTCAATATAAGTCCTGCTATAAGAGCTCAGTACCTGGGTGAACCGAGCAAGCTCGGTTATTAGTATTTATTGTAAATGGTGGTGTTTAGGTGATAAAAAAGTGCTTTAGCTACTTACTTTGGGATCAGAGCAATGTATGTGATGTTTTTTCGATATTCGTAATCTCAACCTTACATTACTCGTTTTGTCACAGAGTAACGCCATCTATTGTCAATTTCTCTCATTACATAGCTATGGAATAAGATGTAGTTAATACATAATAATTCCGCGAGGCGTAGTAGTTAGTTTTTATGGCATTATCCGAGAGATGGCGTCAGAAAACGTACCCGAAAAACTTTTTAAAATTTGTATCGGTAAATTTTCGTTGCACTATTGCTTCATAAGTCTCAATAAAATAAAAACTCGAAAGCAACATTAACAACATTTTTTTAAACTTGTCTAAAAACAATAAAAAATATATGTATAAACTTGAACATAAAACAAGTAAGTCACCGAGCGGGATTCGAACTCTGAACACTCGTTTCTTGTGGTCCACGTACTAACCCGCTGAACCAAACAGACATTGGCCGGCCGCGGGTGAAATTAGAGACCATATGCTGCGTCGAAAGAAAAACGCATGAAAACGCAAAAACGCGCATTTCCCCAAACGTAAAACCAATCTAGATCAATTGTTTACCCCCGAAAACCCCCATATACCAAATTTCAACGAAATCGTTAGAGCCGTTTCCGAGATCACAGAAATATATATATATACAAGAATTGCTCGTTTAAAGATATAAGATAGTAAGGCCCTGGTTCTGACTCATACATTGTGGTGCTAATCTGTATCACTAACGAAACGTGTTGGTCGTGGTACGTGTTGCTATTTAGTGTCGGAGTTACAAAAAAAAACACTTTCAAACATAAATAACTCTTAAAACATAAATTTTCGTAAAAATATGAATATTTTTTATGACTTACTAATTACATGCCTACATTTTGAAAAAAAAAACAGAAATGCTATACATTGTTTGGTTTTTTTCTATGCGACTCTGCCTGATGTCCTTTGAATCCGCCCGATATTTTAGATGCAGCGACGGAAATGAATGACTCAAGGCTGAGACAGGCATTTTTTAATTTCGCGGGTCTCGCTGTGAAATCTCGCATAGGTACATGCTTCAATCACGCAAGCCTTGCTGCGCAATATACCCGTCCACCCGGATGAAGCCACAGATTACAAGAATAGTAGATAACATTAAATTAACTAAATATGACGCTGCGAGGCCGTTTTTTTTTTGATAAAACCACAAGACAAGATTAGTGGATAAAACTGACTAATTATACAAACGCAAAAAAACTGTCGGGGGCTGCATTACCTGCCCCGAAATAAACTAGTATTGTGATTAATTTATGTTAATAGTTAGAGAGATAGCAATGGCAGCCCCAGACGGATTTTTCTTGAAGCGCCAGCAAAAAATCTATTTCAAACTCAATAGGGAATATGCATAAGTCACCGATTTTCATAAAATTGAGCTTGATCGCAGCGGACACTTGAAATAACATGATGGAACAGAAAGAAAAATAAAAAAAATGAATTATTTTAGTTTTAGCACACGATGAAATCAGGGGAAAATAACGATATTTTTTTTTCATTTTCGGATATATTGCACTTAACAGTCAGATAGAATATCCAATAAGAAATAATATTTTGTATGACACATATGTACTAAAACGCAAAATTTAAGGAGATAATTGAAGATTCTTAGCTAACTCCATATTAAACGCGCTGAAACACACCTGAAACGTCACATATTTATATAGAGCGTTTTCGGCGGGAGCTGATGCGTGCTAACTTCAAGTAACTATATTACGAGAAAAAAACGCAAGAGAAAAGTTTCAATATTACAGTTGATTTTCTCAAGCATTAAGGTCCAAACAAATTATCGGACGCGGCTTATGGACGCGGCTTATTGCCGCGGCTGATAAGTGTGAACACTCTAATAACATCCTGCGTGCCAGATAGCTATCGGACGTCCGATGACGTCATATTAGTCGATTGTTACGTCCGCGACCTACTACATCCGATAGTTTGCACACCTGCCGCGGCTGATCTGCAGCCGCGGCAGTAAGCCGCGTCCGATAATTTGTTTGGACCTTTATACTATTGATTTTGATTTAAAAAAAAATTGATGCATATTTCCTATTGGTGGATTTTGTTCGCTGGCTATCGAATCAGCGGCCAGCTCTGCCACCGGCTAAAGCCTCGATTACATACGCCGATTTAGCGTCCTTACTGGGGACCCAATTTCAGATTGGAAACGAAGCCCCGAATTGGATCCTAGTTGGGGAATTAAGGGTTGCCTCCCTAGCCAAGGCTATATAGGTAAGGCAAATGAAACTTTGATCATGCAGCCAAGTCTTCAGACATATTTTTTTCTTTAGTTTGCATTTATGCGGGTGTATTACTTACTACCGGCACGTAATTTGGCAAGACAAAGATGAGACAAAAATGCGCAGCAGCTACAAACACTAAACTCGGTGCATCTTTTGTCTCATCTTTGTTTTGTCAAGTTATATGACGGCACCTATATCACATTATAAGTAGCCCCTGGATGATCAAGCATGGCTTGTTACTAATTTACATTGCATTACCACCACCACTACCATTTTGAGTGCGTACTAAAAATCCAAGATGGGGGCCAACTTTTTTGTTTTTGGGCCGATTTCGATAAAACTCTGTTTTTGGTACTATTTTTACAAGAAACTAACAACTCAATTTTCCAAATACTAAAAATCCAAGATGGCGGTCATATTTTTTGTTTGTGGGCCGATTTCGATGAAACTCAGTTTTTGGTACTATTTTAGCAAGAAAATAACAACACAAATTTTCAAATACTAAAAATCCAAGATGGCGGCCAACTTTTTGTTTATGGGCCGATTTCAAAGAAACTCGGTTTTGTTTCTACTTTGACATAAAAATAACAACGAAATGTTAAAAATAATAATAAAATATCCAAGATGGCAGCCAACATTTTTGTTTGTAAGCCGATTTCAATGTAACTCTGTTTTTGGTACTATTTTGACAAGAAAATAACAACTCAATTTTTTAAATACTTAAAATCCAAGATTGCGGCCATCTTTTTTGTTTGTGGGCCGATTTCGATGAAACTCAGTTTTTGCTACTATTTTGACAAGAAAATAACAACTCAATTTTTCAAATACTAAAAATCCAAGATGGCGGCTAACTTTCTTGTTTATGGGCCGATTTCAAAGAAACTCGGTTTTGTTACTACTTTGACAAAAAATAACAAGGAAATGTTAAAAATATTAAAAAATCAAAGATAGTGGCGTAGTTTTTTGTTCGTAGTCCGATTTCGATAAAACTCGGGTTTTGGTACTAACTACTACTATTTTTAGTATTTAAAAAAATGTGCTGTTATTTTCATGTTAAAATAGTACCAAAAACCGAGATTCATCAAATTCAGCCCACAAAAAAAATGTTGGCCACCATCTTGGATTTCTTAATATTTTCAATATTGCGTTGTTATTTTCTTGTCAAAATAGGACCAAAAACCGAGTTTTATCGAAATCGGCCCAAAAACAAAAGTTGACCGCCATCTTGGATTTTTAGTATTTGAAAAACTGTGTTGTTATTTTCTTGTTAAATTAGTAACAAAAACCGAGTTTCATCAAAATCGGCCCACAAAAAAAATGTTGGCCGCCATCTTGGATTTCTTAATATTTTCAATATTGCGTTGTTATTTTCTTGTCAAAATAGGACCAAAAACCGAGTTTTATCGAAATCGGCCCAAAAACAAAAAAGTTGACCGCCATCTTGGATTTTTAGTATTTGAAAAATTGTGTTGTTATTTTCTTGTTAAAATAGTACCAAAAACTGAGTTTCATCGAAATCGGCCCACAAAAAAAATGTTGGCCGCTATCTTGGATTTCTTAATATTTTCAATATTGCGTTGTTATTTTCTTGTCAAAATAGGACCAAAAACCGAGTTTTATCGAAATCAGCCCAAAAACAAAAGTTGACCGCCATCTTGGATTTTTAGTATTTGAAAAATTGTGTTGTTATTTTCTTGTTAAAATAGTGCCAAAAACAGAGTTTCATCGAAATCGGCCCACAAACAAAAATGTTGACCGCCATCTTGGATTTTTAATATTTTCACCATTTCGTTGTTATTTTTTGTCAAAATAGTAACAAAACCGAGTTTCATCGAAATTGGCCCACAAACAATAAAGTTGACCGCCATCTTGGATTTCTTAATATTTTCAATATTGCGTTGTTATTTTCTTGTCAAAATAGGACCAAAAACCGAGTTTTATCGAAATCGGCCCAAAAACAAAAAAGTTGACCGCCATCTTGGATTTTTAGTATTTGAAAAATTGTGTTGTTATTTTCTTGTTAAAATAGTACCAAAAACTGAGTTTCATCGAAATCGGCCCACAAAAAAAATGTTGGCCGCCATCTTGGATTTCTTAATATTTTCAATATTGCGTTGTTATTTTTTTGTCAAAATAGGACCAAAAACCGAGTTTTATCGAAATCAGCCCAAAAACAAAAGTTGACCGCCATCTTGGATTTTTAGTATTTGAAAAATTGTGTTGTTATTTTCTTGTTAAAATAGTGCCAAAAACCGAGTTTCATCGAAATCGGCCCACAAACAAAAATGTTGACCGCCATCTTGGATTTTTAATATTTTCACCATTTCGTTGTTATTTTTTGTCAAAATAGTAACAAAACCGAGTTTCATCGAAATTGGCCCACAAACAATAAAGTTGACCGCCATCTTGGATTTCTTAATATTTTCAATATTGCGTTGTTATTTTCTTGTCGAAATAGGACCAAAAACCGAGTTTTATCGAAATCAGCCCAAAAACAAAAAAGTTGACCGCCATCTTGGATTTTTAGTCTTTGAAAAATTGTGTTGTTATTTTCTTGTTAAAATAGGACCAAAAACCGAGTTTCATCGAAATCGGCCCACAAACAAACATGTTGGCCGCCATCTTTGATTTTTAATATTTTGACCATATTTTCGTTGTTATTTTTTGTCAAAATAGTAACAAAACCGAGTTTCATCGAAATCAGCCTACAAACAATAAAGTTGACCGCCATCTTTTTTATTACATAGTTCTAGTGGCCTTTTTCCGTCCGGCTTCATCATCAAACCATTTCCTATCAGAGTACTCATCAAAACCTATTTTACGTTTCCGTTAATAGTGAAAACTCATTGCTTAATCTATGTAGAATAATGTTATTGTCAAGTACTGGTGACAACCCTAATCAGTGAAATCATGTCCTAATTGGGGCATAGTGTGATCGCTACATCCAATTTGGGTTCCTAGATTGGATCCCCAGTAAGGAAGCTAAATCGGCGTATGTAATCGAGGCTTAACGAATAAGGAAGAAATACCGAATCAGGGAGCGGCGCGGCTACGGTAATATGCGGCGGAAGCACAGAGACTAAGGCTGGCCCCAGACCTACCGGTTCCATTTCTTTGCTTTGCTGTTCTACCATGGACCGCCGGCCAAGAGGCTCATTTTCAATCTATCGCATATTTTGACCTGACCACATTGGCAAGATAGCCATTAGTTTGGTGTTATCAAATATCGTCGTCTGGGGTGCGATGAGAAGTTTTAGTTTTCGTTTTAAAAAAAAACTGCTGTTTTATACAAAAATTAATAACGAAATTATCAAAATGTATGAAACAGTTCATTTTTTTTCGCGAGTTCAGATTTAGTCCCATAGTAAAAGTTGTTCAGTTTTATTATGGTCCCTATCTACCATATTCAGTTTTATAGGGCTTTACCAAACATCTTGTATAAATAAGCGATCGAGTTATTTTTAACGATCGGAGTCCATGTTCAGGGTGGCATATCGCCTAAAAGCTTCCTACTTCGCAATCCAGGCGATGATATTTGATAAAACCAAGCTAATGGCTATCTTGCCAATTTGGTCTAGTCCCAAAATGCGATAGATTGAAAATTACCCTGGTTGGCCGGCGGTCTTTCAAGCAAGGTAGCACAGCAAAGAAAAGAAACGGAACCGGTAGGTCTGGGGCCAGCCTAACACGCAATTTATTTAACCTAATTAATTAAGTACCTAAATGAAAGAAAGGCATAAGTAAATTCTATACGTGATATGTATTTGGAGTATTAGACATTTTAAAGGACATCAGGCACATGAGACCCAAAAGTGTATAAACATAGTTCTGTTATCTATAAACACTTTATGTTAATAGAATCATAAAACAGCAGCAACATTATTTTTTTACTCCTTCATTTAGCTTTAATTAATTATTGAAAAAAACAAAAGCATATCAATGAAACGGACATCTTTGTCAGCGATTGCACACGTCTCTCCTGGGTATATTTGTTCTGTGGCACAAGTGATTGCGCATTAAAAAAAAATATCTGCCGGCTGTCAGTCAACTGTTAAAAGTGTTTTGTTACGTGCGGTGCGACATATGCACAGAACTCGTACATTGTGGTGCTAATCTGTATCACTAATGTTAATATGTGCACACTACCGTGATATGCCAATAATTATGGCCATAATTTTCCTTATTCCTATACGCATAAGGTTCATCAATGGTCATAATTGTTGGCATATTACGGTAGTGTGGCCCTAGCATAACGCAGCTAACGAAACGTGTTGTCGTGGTGGTGTTGCTATTTAGTGTCGGGATTACCAAAAAAAAAACTTTCAAACATAAATAACTCTTAAAACATAAATCTTCGTAAAAATCTGAATATTTTCTATGAATTACTAATTACATGCCTGCATTTTGGAAAATACAGAAATGTTATACATTCTTTGGTTTTTTTCTATGGGACTCTGCCTGATGTCCTTAAATTCATTTGAACTTAGACTTTTTAAATTATGACTATCTGACCGTGTTTTACATTTTCGTTTTCGACATTTTAATCGTTAGACTTTCTAATTTCGTCTAATTCGTTAGCTTCCCGTTCTCGGTTGTAATGTACTTTTACTCGATTTACCGGAATGCACCACATTAATGCGTGCTGAAAAAATCAGGGGCTGAAAATAACTAGGACGAATTTTATTTTTTCCATGCTAGTCGATTCTGAAAAATGATCGATGACTCAGCGAATAGTCTGTTAGAATGCACCCAAAGTCATGACACGAGACTATCGGTGTTTTCGTTCTATGTATTCTGTGTTTGTAGAATGGAACAAGCGTTTGTGATGTTAATGTACTTTTGAGTACCAAATTAGTGTCGATATCGTTTAAGCGTAGGATTTTGTATAGAGAAACGCTTAGAAATATTTTTATGCAATATGATTTGACTTGATTTTGGATTACTTATGGTTTTAAATTAACAATAATGCAATGTTATGTGTGTAATACAGTCACAGGCATCCGATGGACGACTATTTGTTTAATTTAAGGTAAGATCATAGTTTTATTTGATCAAATAGAAACATTGTACATTTGAGTACGAATCAACAAATTCGTGACGCTTGATCACGTGACCTATGTCAATCCCATACATTGTCTTTCTATTCTACTAGCGTTAATTGTAGTAAGTGGCCATTTGAGTAGGCCCCCAGGGTTCCGTACCCAAATGGTAAAAACGGGACCCTGTTACTAAGACTCCACTGTCCGTCTGTCGCTAGGCTGTAACCTGTATCTCATGAACCGTGATAGCTAGACAGTTGAAATTTTCACAGATGATGTATTTCTGTTGCCGCTATAGAAATAAATACTAAAAACAGAAATAATTTAATGGGGCTCCCATACAACAAACGTGTTTTATTTTTTTGCCGTTCTTTGGTACGGAACCCTTCGTGCGCGAGTCTGACTCGCGTTTAGCTGGTTTTTCTTTATGTGTAGGTAAAGCGCCACGTTATTAGAAAACTTGAAAAGTTGTTGTTTTCAGTGCTGGCTGGTCTAAAGGTGTACTTCGTCTGCTGCTAAAATTTTTGTGGAAGTCGGAAAAAGAGATGGGTAAACAAAAAATCGGTCAAGAGCGAGTCGGACTCACGCACTGAGGGTTCCATACCATCATAATTGCACCATCAAACACTGCAGAGTAAAATAATAAACGTGCAAACGATGCTCTTTCATATGATACCCCACATCAAATTTTTAAGACCCCTTTTCAGCCCCTGTTGTAAAAAAGATATTTTTATTTATTTCTTATTTGCAAAATAATTGGGCAAATGTCATCTTAAACTATTCCAAATTTCAAGTTGATAAAAAGTTGAAAAAAAAAATTACATTAGTAGTTCTCGAGATATCCAGCTGTGACCGACAGACAGACAGACAGACAGACTGAGTCACACCATAAGGGTTCCTTTTTACCATTTTGGTACGGAACCCTAAAAAGGTCGCATGACTAAAAAACAAAAAAAGGTCGAAACTGGCCGAAATATTCCAATTTCAGAAAGACAAACTAGTGTAGTAGTGTAGTGTATTAAGCTAGTTATTTGAAAAAAAAGAGGCCCTACTCAAATGGCCCAACATTCTATTCGTTTTAACGCTACGCTATTAAATCTTTAAAATAAGCATTAAACTATAAATATAATAAAATTACGTTCCGTAAGCTTGTCAATTGCATACAATACATTAAAATCTGTGATTCATATAAGTTTTTGACATGTGATTAAATAGATAGTATATTTAAGCTCTAAATGTAAGCGTAGCGTTCAAATAATAGAAAGTTGGCCATTTGAGTAGGGGGGGAGGTTACACATACTTTTTACTGTGTTTTAATCATGCTTCAACTGTTGTTTTATTTATTTTAGGTAACTATTTGTTTCGTTAATATTTTGTTTACCGTAACGAAAAATTCATCCATTATTTTTAGTTAGCTATCAACAAATACCATACAAAACTATTGAAAAGTAAGTGAAACAAAAGCACTTATAAACGTATCTTGTCCAATCCAGATAAGTATTCCAGACAATTTCTGTATAAGTTTCTTCTAAAGAAACCTCATCGATGAGTCGTAGCCAAGCGTATTACCACATACGATACCAAATCGATTTAGAAACTTTTTATCTTGCGCTGAAACTCATCGGCTAAAGTACCTACACTATGTTATGTTTTGATATAACTTGGGAAACAACTTGATATCGGAAAAGCGTTGCTATGAATTTTAAATAATGGGCTATTTACAAAGGGTCGATTTTAGTCACCGTGACGGTCAACTTTAGTCACCTAGCAAGTCGCTTCCAAAATTGAATCGCAGGTGATAGCGTCGCTGTCGTCTATGTAGTTGATGGCGTAACCTAGGTAACAATATGTAATAATAACACAGTTCCAATTTTGGCCACCGGATCAGATAATTTTATTCAGTCACCTACTAGCACGGAATATATAATGCTACTAGGCCGAATTGCCATTTACACGCTCGATTTTCGCCGTGCGCCGAGAGTTGTGCGGCTTTAGTCACCAATGTAAACACCCCATAAGGTTCGTTTTGGTTTAAAGACTTCGTGACATGTATGCATCGTAGAAAAAAAACTAAAAACTTAACTTTAAGTATTTAGAAGAAGGTATAACTTAACTCTATTTTTGTAAGATGCTAGGTATTTCAGTTTCAAAGTTTCGTTAAACTAATAACAAATCTTTTGGTATAATAAACATTATAATTTTGCAATACAAAAAAAGGACTTAAATTCCTCAGTAAACATTACTTAGCATAACAACGAAATTAACCGTAACAGTCGATCCATTTGGTGTTGTTCAACAAAGGTGTGTGACTTGCAATGCTGGGAGCACTTCCAGACTGTAATCCACAGTTCTATAGCAGTTCTATAGACACAGGATATCAGGCCATTAGTGCTGAAAGCTAGACGGAACAAAAACGTACCGACACAAATTCTGGGGCTGCTAGTTTAGTGTTTCACTTGGTCCTTTTGTCTGGGTTGAGTTGTTGTGTATCGGGGAGTGTTATTCAAAAAACCGGCCAAATTCTGGTCGGACGAAGGGTTCCGTACGAAAAAACGGCAGTAAAATCACGTTTGGGGAGCCCCCCTTAAATATTTATTTTACTTTGTTTTTAGTATTTGTTGTTATAGCGGCAACAGAAATACATCGTCTGTGAAAATTTCAACTGTCTACCTGTTGTCGTTATAATATCGAGCAAAAAACGGCAAAAAAATAACGTTTGTTGTATGGGAGCCCTCCTTAAATATTTATTCTGTTTTTAGTATTTGTTGTTATAGCGGGAACAGAAACACATCATCTCTGAAAATTTCAACTGTCTAGCTATCACGGTTTATGAGATACAGCCTGGTGACAGACAGACAGACGGACAGCGGAATCTTAGTAATAGGGTTCCGTTTTTACCCATTGGGTACGGAACCCTTAAAATGATTGTGCATTGTGAGATAAGATAGGTCAATCTAAAAATGATTGCATAAATTTAGGTAGAGTTATTTAAATCTGCTATCAATAAAAACTTTATGAATCGCGTTTACCGATATCCAAATCGATACACCCAAATATTGCGCTGTTGAATAAAATATCAGATACAAATTTTATTGAGGACTTCATGATAAAGATTCCGCAAACTTGATGGGCCGTGTTAACCCAAATTTTTATCTTTATTTACTGCGGGTAGGTGTCGATAAACGCGCCGTTAAGCGAGCCTGGTTGCGCCGTTTATTTGCGGTATAAAATTTTGTAATTTCACATTTGAAATGGCCCCAATATGGGAAACACTTTTGGTTAAATATTGAAAACGATTTGAAGCACATGGTAAACAAAATATAACAAGCCTTTAAAACAATTTAAAAAAAAAAACTAACTTTTACAACACCCAAGAAAAAATGAACTTTTTTAGTCTAAAACTAGCTTATGCCCGCGACTTCGTCCGCGTGGACGCGGACGAAACTGACCAGGACAAACAATTATTCTTTCAAAACTACAGTCATGTATACTTAATGAAGATTTCACTAAGACCTTCCATTTTTTTAAAGACACCATCAGTCTAGGATGAGTACTTTCCGAGATATTGCAATTTTAAATTTGACAGCTGACAGAAAATTTGAAATGGAAACGATTTACCTACATATCCTTCCTCGAACGAACCATTTTATTGAAGAACTGCGCTTTATTATCTTAATGTAAGTATGTTTCGAGGTTAGAAATTTAGAGGAGGCCGCCTGGGGCCAGTAATTGTCACGGAGTGCGAAAGGATTCTAACTCAGCATTTCCTTATTTCGATATCGAAATTAATATTGTGTCAAGCTGTACATGGTCGTCGAATTTTCCCCGAGAGGTCGTCAGAAAGGAGATGTGACATGAACGAAACGTAATAACTTCAGATGTTTTACTTTAAGGCGATTAATTTTTCCAAATTAAGCGTAATAAAAACATCGCAAATATCGATCAGAAACTAATGGCCGAATACTCAAACGCTACTTAACTTTGAGCGGCTCTCAAACAGCATGCTGTCTTTGTCATATCTTTGATATTTAATGCGACAGGACGACGTTTGAGAGCCCCTCAAAGTTAATTAGCGTTTGAGTATTCGGCCATAAGTGACGTTAATTATGTAATTTGGTACTAGTTTTAAGTTATTGCTCGTTGAGTTAATATTGTACGGCCAAATGAAGTAAAACTCTTACTGTCTTATTCAGAGATGTTTCACAAAACTGTGGTGCAAGACTGTTCTAACAAAACCTGGTTTAATGCTTGTAAACCAATCACAATGCACCTTTTAATCCTTAAACGGTGGGACTAAACGTTAAACTGTCACTCTGAATACGAACTGCACTAAAATTGCGTTAGTCCGCAGTCTAACGCCATGTTAAATTTGGCCCTAGTTTAACGAACGCACTCTGAACAAGACAGTTCGTAATTAATTTAATCTAAAGCTACGTTTATTACTAGTTTTAAATTATGGGTTGTTAAGTCGTATATTATATTGTAGGTTTGTATAAAAGGAAACAGGAGAAAAAAACAGGAGATGCAAAAAATAGTAGTGAACATTTTTCACGAAGTTCCCATTTACATCAATAGATGGGCACTACAATCATCAAATCTGTGTTTCTTCGACGTAGACATATATTACGAGGTTTTCTCATGAAAAAAAACTAAAAGATTTTTTCACTTTTGCGACTTCGAGCTTTGCACAGCCCGCCGACGAAATGAAGTTAAAATCTTGGTAATTTAACTTTTATTATAAAAGGTACTCTAATTACACTAAAACATTTATCTATCATCATTTGACTGTGACATCGTGGTGACATCTATTGAATGCTCCAATTACGATGGCGCGTGCCTCAAACCAGTAGTGCCCATCGCAGGATCATTTATAAAAATCCCATTCCGTTCCCGTACAAAACTGAAAAGAGAATCATAAATTTCGTTTAACTTCTTCTTTAGTGTCGTGTCATCGTAAATCCTCTTTAAAATTATAGCTGTAACGTTAAAATCACGGACAGTGAAAAGTTTTCGGTGGGTATTCATGCCCTATTGTCTGGGCCTTTTGTGCTGTACATTTAGAAAACTCGGCTTTTATGTATTGCATATTATTATTTAGAAGATACAAATACGACACAGAATGGCATGGCAAGTCACGTCTAAAAATATGTATTATACAGTTAAAACTTTGTCACTTTGTTGTAGTTATCATTTGTCATTGATTTCTGTTCAAAAAAGTAATAGCTTTAGTGTGACAAAGTTCTAAACTGTATACATATTTTATAACGTGACGTACCTACTCAAATAGTAGCCCTTTGCAATATTGCAACTTACTATGCATTTTTACTCAAATGGCCAACATTCTATTCGCTTGAACGCTACGCTTACTATTAAAACTTTAAAATAAGCAGTAAACTATAAAATTACGTGCCATAAGCTTGACATACATCGAAGTCTGTGGTTTGAATAAGTTTGCGACATGTAATTTAATCATCTATTGCTCATATAAGCTTTAAAAGTAAGCGTAGCGTTCAAACGAAAAGAAACTTGGCCATTTGAGTAGGGGGGGCAGGAGTGTTATTGTTACAACTACAATGGAGGATCAAAGCACATTTACCTATTCTGTGATTAGTTCTAAAAGCTTTTTTAAGCTCTCAGTATAATTCATTTTGCTGTAAATATATTAACTATGCTAAAAGTAAGTACTGAAATATCTTGTAAAGAACTTTTTTCAAAATAATTTAGATCTGCAAAATCGATAAGTACCTCCTGCAATTTGTATGCAATATATTGCATAATGTAAGTGCAATACTTTTATTAACACCGTATTATCTCCTAGCGGCCGCCTGCGATTTCGTCTGCGTGGACAGTTATTTCTCTATCCCTCGGAAACAGTACATTTTACCCCTGACAACGTGTATGCAAAATTTCATGTTGATCGGTTCAGTAGTTAAGACGTGGAGGCGTAACAAACTCAGTAAGGATAAAGTCTGTTTGGAAAGAGAACCGATTTTGGATTTGTCTTTCTGCAATCTTGACTTGACATCTTGACTTGATATTAGATATCAAGATATTACAGTCGCTCTAAAACGTTACAGTGAGGTCAACATGTCAAAAACGGTAATCAAGCACAAATCCCAAGTCAGTTCCCTTCCCTCAAGGATTGACCTCAATATTAGAAAAAGATCTAGTTATCGACAAACGCGAGCAGGCACAGAAAGGGCCGATCAGATAAAGGGCTATTTGATCATAAAGAGCGTGGACAATCGGCAGCATCCTCGATGATAAATCAAGATCGGCATTGATATCGGCAACAGAATAAGGCGCCGGTTATCCGGAGGCAATTTATTACGGCCGCCGGATTGTGTCCGTCCGGCTCCGGACGATACAAGCTATGTCGGAACGCGGAGATCCCACGGTTGTATCTTTGATAACTAAAGAGTGATGTTTCAAACCGACATGAAAAGATATGATGTCTTCCAAATATTGTTTAAAGATTAGTTTCGGCCGGCGGCCTTTAGTAGATTTAATTTTTGGGAGTTCTAACCAAGATAAACACTGTACCTAGCTATAAAAGATAATCAACAACTTTATTTCCTAGGGTGGTTTAGCAATTGGTTTTAAAAAGTAGTTATACGTAGGTACTAAGTATATAATTTTCGTTAAACTAAACGTAACGTAAGTTATGGTTGTAATCCATTATACTAAATTTTGAAAGTAGGTACCTATTGAATAGTTATTCAATAATATTAAAAAAACTGCCGTTTCGCTCTTGTGAGCCTTTTTTCGAAATCATGCGAATCCACACTATTAATAACTAGCGGCCGCCCGCGGTTTCACTCGCATGGTTCCTGATCCCGTGGGAATATCGGGATAAAAAGTATTCTATGTTTTAATCTAGGCTATCTACTATCTGTGAGCCAAATTTCAAGCAAATCCGTTCAGTAGTTTATGCGTGATTGAGGAACAAACATCTAAACATCTAAACTTCCAAACCCACAAACTTTCACATTTATAATATTAGTAGGATGTCCTATTACATAATTAAAAATTACAGTTCTTCTTTATCAAAGCCAGCCAATAAAATGTCCATGTCTATCTTTTGATATATATGGGTAGCCTATTCTTTGGATTTATCATTCTTTGGATTTATCATGTGAGTATATATTGCTATTTGCTTTAGGTGTATCAATTAATGTTTCTTTTATGTTGTGATTGTTGGACAAAGAGAAGGTTCTAAGAACGACCGCACGTTTAGCATGGCCACTGACCACCGAAATTAGATATGATATGGTGATTTATCGGATTTATCGACACGCATGATTTGTAATCACGGACGTAGCTATAGCTTTGACAAGGGGGGGGGGGGGGGGGTCCTCAACGTAAAAAAAACAGTGCTCTAACGCCAATTAATCTATCATTTACAAATTAAAAATTGCCTGCCAGTACCAGTTTTAGCACTACCAGTGTCCTGGGCGACATTTCTACGAGGCGCCCCCTATCTGCGATTCCAAGATTTTTAATTTTGCCTGTTAGTTAAAAAATGTCCGCGCAGCGCGATTTTTAGTCAGTTTCGCCTACTGATTTTGTAATCTTGCTTGTTTATAGTAAAAAAAAAACCGCCGCGCAGCGCGATTTTTAGCCAGTTTCACCTACTAATCTTGTAATCTTGCTTGTTTATAGTTGAGAAATAACGGCCGCGCAGCGCAATTTTAAATCAGTTTATCTACTAATCTTATAATTTTACTTATTACAGTAAAAAACTGCCGCGCAGCGCGATTTTTAGTCAGTTTCATCCACAACTCTTGCTTGTTTATAGCAAAAAAACAGCTGCGCTACGCGATTTTTAGTCGGTTAATCCACTAATCTTGCTTGTTTATACTAAAAATGGCCGCGCAGTGAGATTTTTGGTTAGTTTCATTCGTCGCGTCGTCGCTCGTCACCATACGATTGATAGTCGACCGGTACCTTGATTACGTAAAGCTGTTGCTAACAATTCTCGATTGAAATCGATTGAAAGCGCGGTTGCATTGCTGCTTTAGTTAAGATAGTTGTCACATTGGTTCTTACTAAAGCAGCGATGTAACTGCGATTTCTGTCAAAGTTGATTGCAACAAAGTTACGTAATTACCCCCCGGTTGTCTGGCGTTTTCAGCGCCCCACACTCGAGGGCGCCCAGTGCAGTCGCACCGCTTGCACCGCCCTAGGGCCGCTCCTGGATTTTACAATGGCCAAATCTTAAATGGCACATGGTAGCCAGCGATGAAATTTTGACGAGATATTGCCAAGTTGTTCTGATCATGTTTTGCCACCATGACGATTTTGTCGCTAAAAGGGATAATTTACGATAGTAATTGTAGGACTGTATAAACTGTAAAGGTGTGCGGCTGGGGATATAAAAGGGAGCCCCGGGCGGTCGCCCCTGCTTGACCTGAAACCCTGAAAGACCTGTGCTAACTTAGTAGTGATCGAAAAACCTCAACTTATTTCAGTTATTGGGTTACAACTTCTAAAAAATGCATTCCACGGCAAAGTTGTCTATAACACTTTTAAAGAAGTTAAAATTACCATGCGGCGGACTAAGCATTCTATCGTTTTCTACAATCGGCGCAGTGCATGTAATTTTTTTCTGTTGGACAAGTAAGATGGATATGAATGGGGGGGGTCCGGACCCCCGAAACCCCCCCCTTATATACGTCCGTGTTTGTAATTAATGCTTATTAGGCATAAAGTGATATTTAAAGGTAACGTGCATTAAACAAAACTGTACTTGACACTGAAATTATATAAAAGCAAAAAATTGCAAAATGAAAACTTGCTAAATATTTCCGTCACTTGGTAATGGCATGTAGGAATGAGGCGGGAACTATATAGGATATTTCCACTTCCTTAGGGGTTTCTGGCTCGTATCGCGTACGTCATAGAATTGCGTGGCTCTAAAGGTCCCTGAGGAGAGACTGGCTGTGCCAAGAAGTACTTCGTTGAGGAAAATGCACGTCTGCGGGCTATAGAGCTCGAACTAGCTCGATAAATAAAAAATTAAACGAGATATTTTCCCGAAGGAAAATAAATAATTGGTACTTACCGCAAATGTTGTACTTTTTTACCACGATGGGTAAATAACTCTTTTATATTGGATACTACCTATATAAAGTGACGTCATAGCCGAAAACGGAAGCCCATTTCATTTAGATGTTACATCTAAATTATAACATTGGATATTTTGCAGGTACCTATACCAAGTGAAACAAAACTTATCAGCTAGTGATTTTATGATTAAGGTTGCCACCTTTTTTCACACAAATAAAGTTTTTTTTTTCATTTAGGTAGAACAAAAATAAGCCAGAATAATTTTTAAACTTAAAAACATATTTTGCGGTTTTTTCACAATTTTTAACAAATAAGTATTTGTCTTTCTTAAAGATGATGACATAAAAGTTACGTAAATTTATACTTAGAGTATTTTAGCGTACTAATAGAGTACGCTGTCGTAGATTATAGAGTAGGGGAAGGTGGGGTAAGACGGGGTAGCGAGGTAAGATGGGGACCCTATAAAAACAGATAATGCAGTGTCACTAGAAAATTTGTTTTAACGCCATCTGACGGTGTTCAGCAGTACTCGTTAGTGTCACCAAAAGTTTGGTCGGGAGAGTGCACTTTTCTATTTGATAAGCATGTTTTTTTGATTTTATGTGGTTTTATCTAACTATTGATGTATATAAAGTGCGTGACTGTTCATAATATGTGATATACAATATACGTGACATATTTTTTTATTGGTGTTTGCTTATTTTACAACTCTAAACTCATTAATTCGTTCCGGCTTGCTTTGATTTATAACCTTGAAAATTTTAATACGAGTTATAAGTCCAGTTTGGGAAAGATGGGGTACCTACTTGCGGGCAAGACGGGGTTGGTACCCCATCTTACCCGCTGTTTTTTTTTCTTTTTGGATTTCTATTTAATTCAAAATTATCGTTATTAGTTGTAATTATTTAATTTGTGAAATTCACCAACGCTTCTAAAACCAACCTAGTCATGCTGATTTTAGATGGTCATGCCTCTCACACCCAAAATTTGCAGTTAATCGATGAAGCACGTAAATATGGCGTGACAATACCACCACGCTATGCTTCTTTCCATACCACTATGCTTCCCACCACACACCACTCACAAACTGCAGCCAGCAGATGTTGGTTTTATGCGGTCTTTGAGTATCTTTTATGATCAGGCTCTAACAGCATCAGAACATCAGATGACGAAGATAGGACAGAATGCCTGTACTGTACTGCCACGGCTTGTATTGCGAGTCTACTGAAGGATGGATCACTTGCCAGACTTGCGGTAAGTGGGCGCATTGTGGCTGTGCAGGAGTGGAAGATAACGATGACGAAGCTGTTCATAACTGCCCGGTTTGTGAAGATGACGACGGTTAAATATTCTATACCCCATCTTACCCAAGGGGATACCCCGTCTTGCCCTGTAGGTGGGGTAAGATGGGGAGATTTAGGTATTTTTTTTAAGTTGATATTTCTATGAGAAGAATATTTTTTTTTTGTTTTGACTGATTATAATTAAAGGAAGAAAGACTGATAATTTTTTTAATAAAAGTTCCTATATTGTGCAATCAAAACCAGAGGGTTTTATTTATGAAATACCTTAAAGTCCCCGTCTTACCCCACCTTCCCCTACACCTACACGAAATACCTAGAGGACAATACTCTATTTTAGGGTTCATGTGACCGCCCAAAGATAAACATTATGTTATCTGTATTGCAGAAAATGCATACTTTAGTATGCTGAAAAACAAACAAAAATACTCACAATTTCAATTAGCGTGTCATGTCTTGGCAGATGATATTATAGGAGATGATTATAGGAGATATTATTGGCAGATGATATGATATTTAGAGATGATATTATATGATGCTGATAAAGTATGTATGTATTCTATCCGTAGTTGCCGTCTAAATCAAGATCTGCTTTATTTGAAACTAATAGTGGTGTGAGATAACAGATTTTTTTATTTACTTATACAAAATCCAGCGCATATTAATATTGTCTTGGCAATTTACTTATGCAGTACCATACCGTTTAATCATTTATTGAATAAGTATTACAAAATTTCAAAAAGTTACAGGGCGGACTAAAATAAAGTCTACCACACCTCATTACTTAATCATGGCGCAGCATTCTCTGCAATTATTATTCCGGCTGCACTCCGCCAGCGTAGGCACTACTGAAATTAGCAGATATGCCTCGTTTGAGGGTTAACTAACTTTTAACGGGCACTGGTGCAGCTTCGTGTATGCTGTTAGTGCAGTTTTTGGTAAAAAAGGCCAGAGATTTTGTTTTAATCACGAGAACCATGCGATCGGAAATCAGAAAACAACAACAAGTATTCGATTTTTTTGTTAATCCTATACAGAATTTTCGAATGCAGAGTTGTTTTTTATGACTGGATTGTTGACTTACAAATAGTTTGACAAAATTTACTCTATCAGTTCGGAAAACCTTTTAGGAATCGACAGAAAACATAGAAAGAACTACACTGAGAAAAACGGGCTACTTAAAATTGGCAAATTTGTAATGCACTGGCAGCCAGATACGTATAATGTGCTTTTCACATGAAATAAATAAGAGCCATACTTATAATGAGCCGACACCATGTCCAGTAAGTATGCGGCATAATGCCCTGTAAAGACAATGTAAACGAGTTACTTGTAATGAGGCCGAATCCTTAATACGTAAGCCGCATCATGAAATTACTGTGCCCGCACTGTTAACGTTTACGTATGCGGTTTAATGATGCCGCATATGTATTAACGGAGCAGCATACGTAATTTACTTAACCCGCAACAGGAAATATATATGCGCTATACGTACGAAGTTATACAGCTGCATTATTTCAGTATCCAGGCTCTTTACAACAGTAACTGGTTGCCAAATCATTGTACTGACTCCGTCTCATTAAGTAATAGTCCGGGTTACGTACATAATGTACGAGCAGGGTCGGAGATATGCCGATACATTTTACGTACACGGGATAATTAATAATGTCTCCGCCTACATAAACATTTACGTATCCTGGCTCATTTTACGAACTCCGTTTACTTACTGGCAGTGTTCGGTACATAGAATCTTTATGACGTCAGCCGCATCATGAAATTACTGTGGCGCACTCTTTACAGTTACGTATGCGGCTTAATGATTCTGCACGGAGCAACATACGTAATTTACTTTACCCGTAACATGAAATATGTATGCGCTATACGTACGAAGTTATACAGTCGCATTATTTCAGTATCCAGGCTCTTTATAACAGTAACTGGTTGCCAAATCATTGTACTGACTCTGTCTCATTAAGTAATGGTCCCGGTTACGTACATAATGTACAAGCAGGGTCGGAGATATGCCGATACATTTTACGTACACGGGATAATTAATAATGTTTCCGTCTACATCATCAGTTTTTACGTATCCTGGCTCATTTTACGTACTCCGTTTACTTACCGACTGTGTTTGGTACGTAGAATCTTTATAACGTCAGCCGCATCATTAAATTACTGTGGCGCATTCTTTACAGTTACGTATGCGGCTTAATGATTCTGCACGGAGCAGCATACGTAATTTACTTAACCCGTAACATGAAATATGTATGCGCTATACGTACGAATAGTTATACAGCTGCATTATTTCAGTATCCAGGCTCTTTATAACAGTAACTGGTTGCCAAATCATTGTACTGTCCCTGTCACATTAAGTAATGGTCCCGGTTACGTACATAATGTACGAGCAGGGTCGGAGGTATGCCGATACATTTTACGTACACGGGATAATTAATAATGTCTCCGTCTACATCATCAGTTTTTATGTATCCTGGCTCATTTTACGAACTCCGTTTACTTACCGACTGTGTTTGGTACGTAGAATCTTTATGACGTCAGCCGCATCATTAAATTACTGTAGCGCATTCTTTACAGTTACGTATGCGGCTAAATGATTCTGCACGGAGCAGCATACGTAATTTACTTAACCCGTAACATAAAATATGTATGCGCCATACGTACGAATAGTTATACAGCTGCATTATTTCAGTATCCAGGCTCTTTATAACAGTAACTGGTTGCCAAATCATTGTACTGTCCCTGTCACATTAAGTAATGGTCCCGGTTACGTACATAATGTTACGAGCAGGGTCGGAGGTATACCGATACATTTTACGTACACGGGATAATTAATAATGTCTCCGTCTACATCATCAGTTTTTACGTATCCTGGCTCATTTTACGAACTCCGTTTACTTACCGACTGTGTTTGGTACGTAGAATCTTTATGACGTCAGCCGCATCATTAAATTACTGTGGCGCATTCTTTACAGTTACGTATTCGGCTTAATGATTCTGCACGGAGCAGCATACGTAATTTACTTAACCCGTAACATAAAATATGTATGCGCCATACGTACGAATAGTTATACAGCTGCAATATTACAGTATCCAGGCTCTTTATAACAGTAACTGGTTGTCAAATCATTGTACTGTCCCTGTCACATTAAGTAATGGTCCCGGTTACGTACATAATGCACGAGCAGGGTCGGAGATATGCCGATACATTTTACGTACACGGGATAATTAATAATGTCTCCGTCTACATCATCAGTTTTTACGTATCCTGGCTCATTTTACGAACTCCGTTTACTTACCGACTGTGTTTGGTACGTAGAATCTTTATGACGTCAGCCGCATCATTAAATTACTGTGGCGCATTCTTTACAGTTACGTATGCGGCTTAAAGGATCATTCCCACAGCTCCGGCGCGTCACCGGCGCGTCACCGGCCCGTCCGTCAACGTCAAAAATATGTGTGAACAAGCAGTTCAGATCACCGGCGCCGGCACGTCACCGGCGCGTCGCCGGCTCGTTTCAGTCAAGTCAACGTCGCTTCACCGGCAAGGCAAGCAGGGCTGCCACTTTTTTGTTTTAATAAAGTATAGGTTGCTATAATAGGTAGAAAAAAGTACATTGTGGTATGGAAATATAGAATTATTTATTTATTCCAACTTTAAAAACCTACTGTTTAAGTATTGTTTTTTGGAAATATTTTGGTAACTTTACTAGACTTAATTTACTTATTCCACTAAGTTCAAGTAAAGGTAAATATTATTTTCTCGAATTATAATAGAAATACAACAACGTATGCGAATGTCGGATTTTCGGGTAAACAAATGAATGCCGGAACACAAGTGAAGGCATGAAAACATTGTCTACAGAAATTGTTGTATTATTATTAAAATTCGAAAAATAGTACCTTTGCTTGAACTTAGTGGTAAAGGTGAATTAAGTCTAACAAAGTTACCAAAATACTACCAAAAACAATACTTAAACAGTAGGTTCTTAAAGTTGAAATAAATAAATAAATACTTTATTTCTACACCACAATGTACTTTTTTCTACCTATTATAACAACCAATAATTTATTATAATAAATAAGTGGCAACCCTGTTTGCCATGCCGGGGACGCGCCGGTGACGTGACGGCCGGCGACGCGCCGGTGACGTGACGGCCGGTGACGCGCCGGTGACGTGACGGCCGGCACGTCACCGGCGCGGCGCGTCGCTGGCGAGGCACCGGCAAGACAAACAGGGCTGCTACTTTTTGTTTTAATAAATTATTGATTACTATAATTGGTACAGAAAAAGTATAATTTATTTATTTCAGCCTTGAAAAACATTTTTTATAACTTTTGTTCATATTTCGGTAACTTTGTGAGACCTTATTCATCAGTTCCACTAAATATTGGTAAGGGTACAATTTTTCGAATTTTAATAAAAATACAACGTGTGTGGATTTCGGGTAAACAAATGAATCTCAGAAAAACAAGTGAAGGTCAACAATTTCTTTTTGCGAAATTGTTGTTTTAAGTTGTCATTTGTCAATCTTAAAACAGCAATATATCTCGAAAAATACTCATCCTAAAGTGGTGGTGTAAATTTAGCCTATAAAATTTACCAAAATATTAAGAAAAGTGTAAATAAAATGTTTTTAAAGTTGAAATAAATAAATAATACTTTATTTCCAAACCACAATGTACTTTTTTTTCTACCTATTATAACAACCAATACTTTATTGAATCAAATAAGTGGCAACCCTGTTTACCTTGCCGGCGACGCGCCGGTGACGTAACGGCCGGCGACGCGCCGGTGACGTGACGGCCGGCGCGTCACCGGCACGGCGCGTCACCGGCACGGCGCGTCACCGGCACGGCGCGTCACCGGCGACTCAACGGCAAGGCAAACAGGGTTGCTACTTTTTGTTTTTATATATTATTAATTGCTATAATCGGTATAGATAAATACACTGTGGTATGGAAATAGAGTATTATTTATTATCTCAACTTTGAAAAACATTTACTTTTATTACTTTTGGTAATATTTTGGTAAATTTATTAGACTTAATTTACACCACCAGTCTAGGATGAGTATTTTTCGAGATATTGCTATTTTAAGATACCATACAATTCCTATCTCAAATAGAAATTGTTGACCTTCAATTAATTTTACGTCATTCATTTGTTTACCCAAAATCCACACACATTGTTGTATTTTCATTTAAATTCGAAAAATGTTACCCTTACTAGAACCGCTGTTCGTCTAGCTAGGCAGTTGACGCAACGACTAAAGGTGTAAGGGTTGGCACTCTGTGATTTGCCTTTTTGAATATCAAAAATTAATAAGAAAAATAAGATTGGTACTTCAAAATTCAAGTTATATTCTTTGAAAAAAAATTGTCATTTTTTTCTAAAAGGTAAGATTTTTTTTTTTTAATTTGTCTCTTTTTCTTCTTTTTATGCTCTTCAAATAAAGAATAGAAAAACATGTGACTTAGTTTTTGCTCCTTTTCTTTTTGTTTATGGGCCGATTTCGATGAAGCTCGCTTTTTGATATAACTTTGACACGAAAATAACAACGCAATGTTAAATACATTAAAAAATTCAAAATGGCGGCAAACTTTTTTGCTTGTGGGCTGATTTCGATGAAACTCGGTTTTTGCTACTATTTTGACAAGAAAACAGCAACGCACTCTTAAAAATGTAAAAAATTCAAGATGGCGGCTAACTATTTTGCTTACGGGTCGATTTCGATGAAACTCGGTTTTTGGTACTATTTTGACAAGAAAACAGCAACGCAGTGTTAAAAATGTAAAAAATTAAAATGGCGGCCAAATTTTTTGTTTGCGGGCCGATTTCGATGAATCTCGGTTTTTGGTACTATTTTGCCAAGAAAACAGCAACGCAATGTTAAAAATACAAAAATATCTAAGATGGCGGCCAACTTTTTTGTTTGCAGGGCGATTTCGATGAAACACGGTTTTTGACACTATTTTGACAAGAAAACAGCAACGCAAAGTTACAAATGTAAAAATTCAAGATGGCGGCCAACTTTTTGGCTTGTGGGCTGATTTCGATGAAACTTTATTTTTGGTACTATTTTGACAAGAAAACAGCAACGCTATATTAAAAACATAAAATATGCAAGATGGCGGCTAACTTTTTGCTTGTGGGCCGATTTTTATGAAACTCGGTTTTTTGGCCCGTTTTGGCCAGAAAACGGCATCACCGAGTTTCATCGAAATCAGCTCACAAGCAAAAAAGTTGGCCGCTATCTTGAATTTTCACATTTTTAACTTTGCATTGCTGTTTTCTGATCAAAATAGTGTCAAAAACCGAGTTTCATTAAATCGCCCCGCGAGCAAAAAAGTTTGCTGCCATCTTAGATATTTTTATATTTTTAACATTGCGTTGCTGTCGTCTTGTCAAAATAGTACAAAAAACCGAGTTTTATCGAAATAGGCCCATCAACAAAGGAGTTGGCCACCATCTTGAATTTATTCCATTTTTAACTTTGCGTAGCTGTTCTCTTGTCAAAATACTAGCAAACACCGAGTTTCATTGAAATCAGCCCACAAGCAAAAAAGTTGGCTGCCATCTTGAACTTTGACATTTTTAACATTGCGTTGCCGTTTTCTTGTAAAAAAAGTACAAAAACCGAGTTTCATCGAAATCGGCCCACAAATAAAGGAGTTGGCCACTATCTTGAATTTTAACATTTTTAACTTTGCGTAGCTGTTCTCATGTCAAAATAATACCAAAAACCAAGTTTCATCAAAATCGGCCCACAAGCAAAAAAGTTGGCCGCCATCTTGAATTTTTTTACATTTTTAACATTGCGTTGCTGTCGTCTTGTCAAAATAGTACAAAAAAACCGAGTTTTATCGAAATAGGCCCATCAACAAAGGAGTTGGCCACCATCTTGAATTTATTCCATTTTTAACTTTGCGTAGCTGTTCTCTTGTCAAAATACTAGCAAACACCGAGTTTCATTGAAATCAGCCCACAAACAAAAAAGTTGGCTGCCATCTTGAACTTTGACATTTTTAACATTGCGTTGCCGTTTTCTTGTAAAAAAAGTACAAATACCGAGTTTCATCGAAATCGGCCCACAAATAAAGGAGTTGGCCACTATCTTGAATTTTAACCTTTTTAACCTTGCGTAGCTGTTCTCATGTCAAAATAATACCAAAAACCAAGTTTCATCAAAATCGGCCCACAAGCAAAAAAGTTTGCCGCCATCTTAGATATTTTTATATTTTTAACATTGCGTTGCTGTCGTCTTGTCAAAATAGTACAAAAAACCGAGTTTTATCGAAATAGGCCCATCAACAAAGGAGTTGGCCACCATCTTGAATTTATTCCATTTTTAACTTTGCGTAGCTGTACTCTATTCAAAATACTAGCAAACACCGAGTTTCATTGAAATCGGCCCACAAGCAAAAAAGTTGGCCGCCATCTTGAATTTTTTTACATTTTTAACATTGCGTTGCTGTTTTCTTGTCAAAATAGTACTAAAAACCGAATTTCATCGAAATCGGCCCACAAACAAAAAAGTTGGCCGCCATCTTGATTTTTTTAGATTTTTAACACTGCGTTGTTGTTTTCTAGTCAAAATAGTACCCAAAACCAAGTTTCATTGAAATCGGCCCACAAACAATAAAGTAGGCCGCCATCTAGAATTATTTACATTTTTAACAGTGCATTGCCGTTTTCTTGTCAGTTGGTACTAACCAAAAACAGAGTTTCATCGAAATTGGCCCGCAAACAGAGAAGTTGGCTGCCATCTTTATTTTTTTACTTTTTAATATTGCGTTTCTGTTTTCTTGTCAAAATAGGACCAAAAACCGAGTTTCATCGAAATCGGCCTGCAAACAAAAAAGTTGGCCGCCATCTTGAATTTTTTACTTTTTTTTACATTGCGTCGCTGTTCTCATGTCAAAATAATACCAAAAACCAAATTTCATCT
This sequence comes from Agriphila tristella, assembly GCA_928269145.1. Taxonomy (NCBI): domain Eukaryota; kingdom Metazoa; phylum Arthropoda; class Insecta; order Lepidoptera; family Crambidae; genus Agriphila; species Agriphila tristella. The sequence continues at coordinate 32,816,750 of OV743431.1, forward strand.
AAATCGGCCCACAAGCAAAAAAGTTGGCCGCCATCTTGAATTTTTTTACATTTTTAACATTGCGTTGTTATTGCCTTGTTAAAATAACACCATATACCAAGTTTTATCGAAATCGACCAAAAAACAAAAAAGTTGGCCGCCATCTTGGATTTTTTTATATTTTTAACATTGCGTTGTTATTGTTTTGTTAAAATAACACCATAAACTAAGTTTCATCTAAATCGGCCGAAAAACAAAAAAGTTGGCCGCCATCTTGGATTTTTTATATTTTTTACGTAGCTTTTTTGCGTAGCTGTTTTATTGTCACAATTTTGTTAAAAACCGAGTTTCATCGAAATCGGCCTACAAACAAAAAAGTTGACTGCCATTATTGATTTTTCAATATTTTCAACATTGCGTTGCTATTTTCTCGTTAAATTAGTTCCAAAAACCGTGTTTTATGGTAATCGGCCCACAAACAAAAAAGTTGCCCGCCACCTTCGATTTTTTTTTATCATTGCATGTTGTTTTCTTGCCAAAATAGTTCCAAAAACCGAGTTTCATTATAATCGGCCCTTAGGCGACGGCTACACGTCGTGGTAAATATCGTGATCCAACGTCATAGAGCAAATTTTAACCATGGAAAGTAAAATATTGAATATTCCATACAAATTACTTTCAATGGTTAAAATTTACTTTATGGCGTTGGATCACGGTAAATACCACGCGTCTAGCCGGCGCCATAAACAAATTGGCCGCCATCTTAGATTATATGTTCTTAGCATAAACTTAATATAGCGAAAAATTTTCTAAGTCTATGGTTCTTAGTAGGTAAGGTAACTCGACTTATAGATATCCCGAAACATTTTAAGTAGTCGCATTAGTTAAAAGATACCCTGGAACCGGAAAAAAACAGCCACTATGCGTATCGGAATAACCGCATGCATTATACTGCAGCCCTATTACGTAAATAAGTAAGCGGGCTCATTATAATGAACCGCGCTATTTATAAATAGCGCGGTTACTTACGTCGTCGTACTGCGCATTTAACGTATTTGGGGTTGCCATCACATTAAATTATGTTGTTTGGTGGTCATTAGCTACTTTATAAGTTTATTTAGCGTATTTTTGTTTGCTCTGTTTTTACAACCAAGTGGGCAACCACTTTAGTTGACTAAAAATATAAGCGAAACTAAATAATTCTGTTAGATGCAAATTGCTACCATCTGGCTACTTTCTAACGTTACAATTTTGTATTTTAGTTAGTTAGTATTGGAATGTAAGAATCGAACGAAGATACAGGGGCCGGGCGAAGTGCGAACCCTCGCAGAAAAATTCTCCAGGAACAAATTTTCAAAATTTTTTGGCAACTGTACCTACTTTTTTGTTCAGTCATCTTTTATATTCAGTTAAATGATTTTCTGTCCCGCACTTGACTTAATCTTTGAAATTTTTCCTTGGATAAGTAATTTGGGAATTTTTCCTTTGCAGTACATTTTTGTCGTCATATAAGAGCGCGTTTATTCTTTGTTTTTATTTTACTTGACGCATCCATCCGGAAAGCGTGGCGTGTCTAGTTTTGCCTTCGAATAGAATTTAAAAATTATGTACAATACTAAGTTTTATTGTAATGATGAATGAATAAAACCGGTTTTATATATATATTTTTGAGGTGCTTCGGTATTTCGAAAAATTTTATCTGGTCACACTGACCCCCGCGCAACGCAACGCAAGCACAAGCAGGCAGAGAGAGTGCGAGTGAGTGACATGACGCAGCGGCGGCGCGTGCCCGGTGCCTATTACGTTACGAAGTTATGGAAGAAATTAAGGATATTGAGGAAGATATTAAGTGAAATACAAAGATATTAAAAGTGAAATACTTCCATTTCTTGAAGGTAAGCCAATTGCTCGTCAGTAAAGTTCAAAACGTTTATTGCACTTTTCATGTTGTAGGTACAAAAGTTAAATACTAGTTTTCTTAAATTAGTAAGGCTAGTTTTATAGAAAACTTGTAGAATGCTTGTCAAGCCAAAGATTTAAATCGTTAGTTAAGCCCTTACCATAGTAACAGCTCACCGAAATGTGTCAACATTCAAATGAGTGAATTTTCACATACAAACGTGTTTGACGTAATTATTGTTGGTTTTATTGAAAAATCTGAATAATACTAATTACAAATAAGTCCATTGCTTGTTGGATAAAGTTGTAAACCTGAACGGACAGCATTTTTTCTTAAACCAGGGGGTTAAATCTGCTAATTTTATCGTAAAATCGTGTTTCAATGTTGTTCGAATGGTAATGCTTTTTGACACAGTTCTTGTTTCTTAAACCCAAAAACACCATGTGTTTCGGTTTTGGGTATAAGAAACAAGAACTGTGTCAAAAAGCATTACCATTCAAACAACATTGAACCACGATTTCGACGTTAACATAATGCATTAGCAGAATTGACCCCCATCTTTTTTATTGCCGATCTTTTAAATTCCATTTTCGCAATTCCAAAAACATTCATAAACATGCTCTAACTGTCGATGAGCTCTAAAGTTTGTTTCTTAGACTACTCCATTATTTAATACCTACCTAATTAAAGTATAAAACATGAGATTATGAACATATAGACAACTATCAGTTTTAAACATGTAGGCAATTACAAGTAGGTAGGTACATGACAAGTTTTGTATACAACATTATTTTATTTGTATTTGTATTTTTCAGTCAACCATATAACCACAATCCTACTCAAAACGCTGTAAGTACGGGACACTAATGTCGGTGATAATGCAAAAATCTCTACAGATTGTTACTGCAGCTAATAACAATGTAAGTTACTCATATGACATTACTCAGTTTGATAACAAAACGTATTAAAAAAATTGTCGAATTGTAGCGACCATTTTATATGTTTCTGTTCAATAGAGATTTTAATTTGACGCCTGATGGGCAATTTTTATTTTATTTTATTTGAAAACCAACAGCGTTACCATTTATTTTTACTACAAATTCTAACCATTAAAGCAAGGCCAATTACAGATTTTCCATAAAATTACCTTACTTAGTAAATTCCAAACAAGAAATTAATACAATAATGCAATGATAAGATAACAGTCGCAAAGTTATTAGTCAATACTCTATACTTAATTAACTTAAAAAAAAGAAAATCACTTGTTATACTTATACTAGGTATAACATTCACTTCATTTCTAATTCAGATTCATCTTAAAATTTCAATAGATTCCTATTAGATTAAACAAATAAACACATTTTTATTTATTATTTTAAGTATTTATTAAAAAAATGTCAAGATGGGCAATAATTAAAAAAATTGTCAGTCACTGATAGTAAAAAGCTTACAATATTGTAGAATTGTAATGTAATACAATTCTGACAGGCGGCCTCATCCCTTTCAATCTCTGCAAAGTGGTAAGCAAATAATAATTACTAGTCAAATTCGAGTCGGGCTCGCACCACGAGGTACCGGTTATGTATATGTTGATACAAACATTCTTTATTCAACAAACAATTCTATCTGATAAAACTAGAAATTGACAATTTTCAGATTTTCCTTTACATTTGCTGACGACCTTGCTTCTTGCTATTTTTAGGGTTCCGTAGCCTAATGGCAAAAAACGGAACCCTTATAGTTTCGTCATGTCTGTCTGTCTGTCTGTCCGTATGTCACAGCCACTTTATTCCGAAACTATTAGGATTACACAAGTGAAACTTGGTAGGTAGATGTATTCTGTAAACCGCTTTAAGGTTTTCACATAAAAATAAAAAATAAAAAAAGTTTAAGGGTGGGCTCCTCATACATGAAACTGTAACTGAAATTTTTTTTTTCATCAAACCTATACGTGCGGGGTATCTATACAACGTGTTAATGAAAAAGCGCAAAACCTCTTAGGTGGTGATTGTGCTCATGAATATGAACAACTATTACTATGGAGCCAACCTTGAAATCGCGAAAAAAAAAACAGCTGTTTCATACATTCTGGTCGAGTAGGTACTGACACCTTGTATGAAAAAGCTGATTTTTTTTTTGCGATTGTTGTTGAGTTGTTGTTGTTGTTGAGTTGTTCATATTCATGAGCACAATCACCACCTAAGAGGTTTTGCGCTTTTTCATTAACACGTTGTAGATAGGTCTTTAAAAATGACATTGAGTTTACTAAGACTATTTTTTCTCAAAGTTAACCGTTTGAAAGATATACACTGCCAAAGTGGTAAAATGATTGTCCCCCCCCCCCCTTTAACTTTTAAAATAACAGAGTGAAAAATCTAAAAAAAATATATGCTGTAGATCGTAATAAATACTTTCAACGAAAATTGGTTGGAACGAGATATAGTGATAATTTTTAGAGATATATCACATTTTCCAAAACCGCAAATATAACATTGTCATTCATACAAACACTATTAAAAACAAAGTTATTTTTGCATACGGAAAATTATAGTGGTATTCAATATGGTATTGTATACGGTAACTACGGAACCCTACTGCGCGTGGCCCGACACGCACTTGGCCGGTTTTTTTTTATAAGTGGCTATATATCTTTAGAATGCATTCACTTCGAGGTTTGAATTTTACACCCCAAAAGAGACTGCAACCCCTACATTCTTTGATATTCTCCATACTACTTATATTACCTGTCAATTTAGTATCCAAGGGTGTGTTTCATAAAAAAATATTAGTTCAATATTATGACCAGTAATAAAAGTTAGTTAGCCCCAGGTTAGAAAAACAGACTGTAATAAATATTTATTTGTTCGTTGTGCGTCACTTCTGCCGTAGCGGGTGGCCCGCACCAGTGGGTGAGTGTGCCAGTAGCGTGCTGTACTACAGCCCAGTGTCTAGCTAGCCCCGTCCAGCCCCATGCCGCCGCACACGCGCTCGTACTACGCACACCCCGAGCAGTTCCTGCCGCAGCGGGTGGCCCGCGCCCGGCCGCCGCACCAGTGGGTGAGTGTGCCAGTAGCGTGCTGTACTACAGCGCAGTGTCTAGCTAGCCCCGTCCAGCCCCATGCCACCGGACACGTGCGCGAACTACGCGCACCCCGAGCAGTTCCTGCCGCAGCGGGTGGCCCACGCCCGGCCGCCGCACCAGTGGGTGAGTGTGCCAGTAGCGTGCTGTACTACAGCGTAGTGTCTCGCGAGCCCCGCCCAGCCCCATGCCGCCGCACACGCGCGCGTACTACGCGCACCTCGAGCAGTTCCTGCCGCAGCGGGTGGCCCGCGCCCGGCCGCCGCACCAGTGGGTGAGTGTGCCAGTAGCGTGCTGTACTACAGCCCAGTGTCTAGCTAGCCCCGTCCAGCCCCATGCCGCCGCACACGCGCGCGTACTACGCGCACCCCGAGCAGTTCCTGCCGCAGCGGGTGGCCCACGCCCGGCCGCCGCACCAGTGGGTGAGTGTGCCAGTAGCGTGCTGTACTACAGCGTAGTGTCTCGCGAGCCCCGCCCAGCCCCATGCCGCCGCACACGCGCGCGTACTACGCGCTCCTCGAGCAGTTCCTGCCGCAGCGGGTGGCCCGCGCCCGGCCGCCGCACCAGTGGGTGAGTGTGCCAGTAGCGTGCTGTACTACAGCCCAGTGTCTAGCAAGCCCCGCCCAGCCCCATGCCGCCGCACACGCGCGCGTACTACGCGCACCCCGAGCAGTTTCTGCCGCAGCGGGTGGCCCGCGCCCGGCTGCAGCACCAGTGGGTGAGTGTGCCAGTAGCGTGCTGTACTACAGCCCAGTGTCTAGCGAACCCCGCCCAGCCCCATGCCACCGCACACGCGCGCGTACTACGCGCACCCCGAGCAGTTCCTGCCGCAGCGATTACTCTACGGCTCCACCTGCGTCTTAACGCATAGCTTAAAGCGTTAATCTAGACGTGACGCAGATGTAGCCAAGACTTAACTTTCTCTTCTCTTCTCTTCTAACGTCTTTAATTTACAAACGTCATTACAAATGTCATTAAATGTTAAGTGATAATTCACTAGAAATTAACATTAGCGGCGTTAAAACCTAATGTAGCCAATACGCATTTTTATCGCTTTAATTAAAGCGTAGTTGGACATTATAAAAACTGTCTAAGGCATGTTCATACAAAAGTTTTGTTTTTAGTGTTCCTACTTTTATATGCTGTTTGTTTTCCTTGAATATAAAATAAAATAAAATTATCACTAACGTGAACGATAACACAGGTGGAGCAGTAGCATTAGTGTTATCAAAAAGTTTATGAAACTGAAAAATGACAACTAATAAAATTATTTTATGAGTCTAATAAAATTAGCTAATAAAATCAGTAACTTTTATGAAACACGCCCCAGGTTAGAAAAACAGACTGTAATAAATATTATTATTAGTTAAAAAATACATTTACAGTTCATTGTGCGTCACTTTGATGTTTGACAGCTCGACTGATGTCATCTCACTTTGCCCTTGATGCCCTTCCTTTTGTTAACATATCCCACCATACACATATAAATTACAGGTATTGACTATGAAAAATCAAGAAACATTACTGTGGCTAAAAAACAATGTCGATCCATGGAAATCTGTTGAGGAAAATTGACACTGCAGATCACCGCCTAAACCGCATCCAATGTGGAAAAGGTGATATAGCGGATTACTTCAAAGATTTACCAGCCTTAAAACAATCACAAGGCTATACCTTGGTAAGCATATATACTGCAGCTTTATTTTTTTACTTAGTCTTTGTGGTCTTTCTATAGAAACGTACGCAATGACATAGAAATGACAAAAGTTTGTTTATTTCTTTTAAGACAAATATCTGAATTTTGATTGCCATGTAAAATTCATAATGTTAGTTTCCGTTTCTGCCACGATTCTTCTCTTTTCGCACAGACTCTACACTCTTGTAATACCAAAAGTAACACTCGCGCGCTGCCGACATTGCAGAACTAGCTATTGTGCACGCACTAAAAGAGACAAGCTATTTTAGTGCTCGCTTAACAACCCAATAAGCTCTGTGGTTGCGATCCGGACCTTTCTCTCCAGTGGAAATAACTAAGCGTACATTTATTGTATTTATTCTTTTTTTCAGCTAATGAATGATTTCAGTCGTCTGTATCCGGGAAAGGAAAACAAATAATTTTGCCCTATCACCATCAAATATGAAGAAATTATAAAATATGCTTCATTAAAATTACGAAAAATTAGAGACGAAGACACGAGAACAAAAATAGCAAATATAATTGCACTGATTGACGGTAAGAAGTTTTTCTCAAATATTCGTTCTTACTATAAAACCATCATAAAATTAAGTCTAAAAAATTAACCGAAACTTTTTTCTTGGATACAGAAGATGAACCAGAGACACATCTAGCAAGGTTGCTTTGATATTGCTGGCCTATGTCATCAACATTCCACCTGCACCGAATATAAAAGGAAAGCCAGCGTGGAAGCTACCTAGAGCAGAGGTATGCGACTGCTATATATCCAAAAGTTTGTTTATTTCTTATAAGACAAGGCCGCGTTCCGAATCACGCTCACAGCGCTGTGAGCGCGAATCCGACCAAATTAAAAAGTCACAAAATATTACACAAATAGGGTATTTGTGTACCTACCTAATTTAATGGATTATACGCTAACAGCGCTGTTGGCGTGATTTGGAACGCGGGGCAAGTGTCTGAACTTCGATTGCCATGTAAAATTCATAATGTTAGTTCGTTGTGCGTCACTTTGACGTTTGACAGCTCGACTGCTGTCATCTCATTCTGCCCTTGATGCGCTTCCTCTTGTTAACTCATCCCACCATAAACATTTATATGTGGTTTACGTGTGTATTACAGGGATTGTCTATGAAGAAACATTACTCTGGCTGAAAAATGAAAAATCATGGAAATCTGGAAACCATGGAAATCTGTTGAAGAAAAGTAGGCGGAAACTGCCTAAACCGCATCCAGTGTGGAAAAAGTGATATAGTGGATTACTTCAAGGATTTCCCAGCCTTGAAACAATCACAAGGCAATACCTTGGTAAGCATATACCGCAGTCCGCAGCTTTATTTTTTTACATAATCTTTGTGGTTTTTCTATAAAAACGTACGCAATGACATATAAATGACAAAAGTTACTTATTCTTTTTTCAGCTAATGAACGATTTCAGTCGTTTGTATCTAGGAATGGAAAACAAATTATGTTCCTCTTATGCTTTATCAAAATTGCGAAAAAATAGAGACACGAGAACAAAAATAGCAAATATAATTGCACTGATTGACGGTAAGAATATTTTCTCAAATATTAGTTCTTATTATTAAACCTTCATAAAAATAAGTTTTAAAAAATTAACCGAAACTTTTTTTCTTTGAATACAGAAGATAAACCGAGACATCCTGCAATATTGCTTTGAAGTTGCTGGCTTATGTCATCAACATTTCACTTTCACGGAATGCGACGGCTATATATCGCAAGCTGCTTTTGAATCCGACGTATCCAACAAGATCATTCAAAGAAAGCATAATGTTTCACGGGTACGCCAATTTGACGACCATGTAATTCTAGAATAGTATGATTAATTAAGCTTGTTGTGGTTTTTTTGTAACTAAGTATGTCTCAATTTTTGCGATTGAAAATAAATAATATGAATCTTTTATGTCTATTTCCTTTTAAACATGTTAAGCTATAAAACTTGTACAGGGTTTGAGAACGGAATTTCTTCTGTTAATAACCTTGTAAAAGTTAAAAAATAAAAAATGTTGTATCATGGCTGTGTACACTAAATGTATATGTATCGTGAAGTATGATTTTATCTAAATTACCAATTATTATATGCTTTTCACTTACAGGTCTGGACTTTGGTGCTATATCGGTGCAGCTGTTAAGTTTGCTATAAAATTATTTTGCATAATAATAATAATAATAATAGCCGCACTAATATCGTACAAGTTCAACAAAAGTAGATAAAGCTTGACCAGAGTTTAAAAAAACCCTGCAATAAGGACGCGACCTTTGTGATTTATTTATACGTAACTATTGCCAGTAAAAGAAATTAAATGTGAAAAATGCCGCATGCGGGTTTTTAAAACATCTGGTCAGCTTTAAAATGATACATCATTCTTTATCGTACCCGCACCAATATTTATAAGTAGATATCTATGTAATCAGTGCAGGTTATACTACAAAGAAGCATAATGTTGTATAAAACTTATTAACTGTTATAGTAGAGGTATGAACGGGAAGTCGAAGCGTGGGCAGACCGCCATTCCTAAGATGTCAGGGCCTACCTCAACCAGATACGCCGCAACAAGGACGACATAGAAAAACCATGGGAGAAGCATATCTCCAGCAGTGGACAAATATATATGCTGAGAAGACAAATAGAAGGTATGATACTAGTGTGGGACAATAAGGCACCATACCATTCACCATACGTATGTACATAGATGGACGGCTATTAGACATACTTGATTTTTAGGGTTCCGTGCCTCAAAAAAAGGAAAAACGGAAACTTAAAAATCAAGTGTGTCTAATTAGACTCACGCCCGAGTACATGCGATACTGCTGCGGGTATAAGGCATGATGCACTATTGCACTACGTGTTACGTACTGCACACTATGCCTTACGATAATTGCACCTGTATTTTCTTTATGTTGGCATGGTACAGTCAGTGTCATTTATATACATATATACAGCCATTGAGTCAAAATATGTAAACACCAACCTTATTATCAGTGACATAGAGGTGTGTAGATATTTTTGAGCTCTTGTTAACGTATATATATATTTATGACGCTGGCCGTACATACATAGGTGTTCAGATAATAATTTTGAATATTAACCAATCAAAGTCAATTAAATTTTGTAGACATGGTCTAGAAAGTAATACCTAGGTCTGTGGTTTAATACAGTTTCGTAAAAATGTATAGTTTAAATATTACAGGGGGTTTTCATATTTTCATTAAAAACTCCCTGCAATATTTAAACTATACATTTTTACGAAAATGTAATAAACTATAGACCTAGATATTAGTTTCTCGATCGTGTCTACAAAATTTCATTGACTTTGGTTAATATTCATACTAATTATCTGAACACCTTTGTATGTACCATGCCAGCATAAGGAAAATACAGGTGCGAGTATCGTAAGGCATGGTGTGCCATACGAAACACGTATGGTGCACCATGTCTTACTATACCCGCAGCAGTATCGTACGTACGCTGGCGTGTTACATAAGTATGGTTCACCGTGCTTTACTGTTCCCGCACCAGTATCGTACGTATGCTGCCGTAGTATATACGCACGGTTCATCATGCCTTACTGTACCGGCAACGGTACCTTACCTCTACTACGACAGTTAATACGTCGGGCACATCATGCTTTACTGTGCCTGCCACAGTATCCTACCTATGCCGCCATGGTGCACACGTATGGCGCACCATGATTGACTGTGTCCGCCATAGTATCGTAAGTATGCCGCCGTGGTGCAAACGTATGGCTCACCATGCTTGACTGTGCCCGCTACAGTATCATACGTATGCCACCATGGTGCACACGTATGGTGCACCATGATTTACTGTGCCCGCCACAGTATCGTACGTATGCCACCGCGGTGCACACGTATGGCTCACCATTATTTACTGTGCCCGCTACAGTATCGTACGGTTGTCGCCGTGGTACACACGTACGGCTCACCGTGCTTTACTGTGTCTGCCACAGTATCGTACGTATGCCGCCGCGGTGCACACGTATGGCTCACCCTTATTTACTATGCCCGCTACAGTATCATACGTATGCCGTCGCGGTACACACGTACGGCTCACCGGGCTTTACTGTGTCTGCCACAGTATCGTACGTATGCCGCCGCGGTGCACACGTATGGCTCACCATTATTTACTGTGCCGGCTACAGTATCGTACATATGCCGTCGCGGTACACACGTACGGCTCACCGTGCTTTACTGTGTCTGCCACAGTATCGTACGTATGCCACCGCGGTGCACACGTATGGCTCACCATTATTTACTGTGCCCGCTACAGTATCATACGTATGCCGTCGCGGTACACACGTACGGCTCACCGTGCTTTACTGTGTCTGCCACAGTATCGTACGTATGCCACCGCGGTGTACACGTATGGCTCGCCATTATTTACTGTGCCGGCTACAGTATCGTACATATGCCGTCGCGGTACACACGTACGGCTCACCGTGCTTTACTGTGTCTACCACAGTATCGTACGTATGCCACCGCGGTGCACACGTATGACTCACCATTATTTACTGTGCCCGCTACAGTATCATACGTATGCCGTCGCGGTACACACGTACGGCTCACCGTGCTTTACTGTGTCTGCCACAGTATCGTACGTATGCCGCCGCGGTGCACACGTATGGCTCACCATTATTTACTGTGCCCGCTACAGTATCGCTCATATGCCGTCGCGGTACACACGTACGGCTCACCGTGCTTTACTGTGTCTGCCACAGTATCGTACGTATGCCGCCGCGGTGCACACGTATGGCTCACCATTATTTACTGTGCCCGCTACAGTATCGTACGTATGTCGCCGTGGTACACACGTACGGCTCATCGTGCTTTACTGAGCCCGCTACAGTATCGTACGTATGCCGCCGCGGTGCACACGTATGGCTCACCATTATTTACTGTGCCCGCTACAGTATCGAACGTATGCCGCCGTGGTACACACGTACGGCTCACCGTGCTTTACTGTGTCTGCCACAGTATTGTACGTATGCCGCCGCGGTGCACACGTATAGCTCACCATTATTTACTGTGCCCGCTACAGTAACGTACGTAAGCCGCAGTCGTAGTTTCAGGAGTATTCAGTGCGACTTGCGCACTACGTATGTACGTAGCCGGATGTCGGGCTACGTACGTACGTACAAAAATCGACCACTCGTAAATTACGTAACCCGCTCCATGATGATCGTCAGTATGCCGACTACGTATGACTGACTACTTACGCGTAATGTAGCGGGTTACACACGTCATTGTGGTCGATTTTTATCCTTATTTTACGTAGTGCGGCAGAGGAAATTTTTCTCAGTGTAGTTTTGTAGGGTTCCGTACCCAAAGGGTAAAAACGGGACCCTATTACTAAGATTCCACTGTCCGTCCAGGCTGTATCCCATGAACCGTGACAGCTAGACAGTTGAAATCACAGATTATGTATTTCTGTTGCTGCTATAACAACAAATACTAAAAACAGATTCAAATAAATATTTAAGTGGGGCTCTCATACAACAAACGTGTTTTTTTACCATTTTTTGGTACGGTACCCTTTGTGTGCGATTCCGACTCGCACTTGGCCGGTTTTTTCTCCCTATTTTGTTCCATACACAGTCATACGACTCAGTAGGTATACCTGATGAGAATTCAAATTACAACCTTGTATGATTATTATCCTGAATGCGTGTTTTGTTTAACAAAACCAATTAAAAAAATATAAAACTCTAAGGCCCTGTCCTAATTGGCATCGGTCGTGTGATCGTGCGATGAAACTGAACAATAGACAATCGCATGATCGCGCGCCCGTCAATTAGGACATTCAATAGATATCACTAGGTTTGATCGCACGGTCGCACGACCAGTTTCATCGGACGGATGTATACCATCGCACGACAGGACAGGGCCTAAGTGCTTCCTAAAAAATATCAAGCTTGGCCATTTGTCAGATAATTGGAGGACTTGTCTTTCTTTTGTAGCTTAACAATAATACAATTAATAGGTTTGATATTCAAAGACTACCTTCGCTGCTCGCATTTTTTTTGCTGAACAATGGACAATTAAAAAACTTTTTTGACAAAAACGTCGGCGGTTTTCTCTAATTACCGAGAGGTGTACCGTTATAGGTGTTTAATTGGAAAGAATTTGACTGGTTTATTTTTGGCGATAAAGTACTTTTATTTTTTATTTTTATTAATACTTTTTATTTTCAAATTCTTCCCAATTAAAACTAACTTTGTTAGATTTTCGTTCGTTAAGGCTCCGTTATGTAAAATCATGTCTTTCTCTTTTTCTTTACGTGTAAAGAGTATGGAAAATAACCTCACTTCTGCACTTTCCCGATGTTTTTCGTTATTTTTTCACCATAATCTTTAGCACAACTATCTTTCTTGAAAAAAATATTTTAGATTTTAGTACAACTGCACAGTACGTTAAAGTGTATTTTGATGTAGAATTTAATACATTTCCGCTATTATTTACGTCAAAATTATGACCCACGATAAGCACTTTTGACGATATTCAGATTTTTTTTCAATCGTCTGTGAGGTTTATACGCAATTTAATACTTGTAGCTACTAGATAATCTCTTTAGCTTGTCGTTTTTTTTGTGGCTACAACTTTACGTTTTCAATATAAAAATATGGCCCGTGCAAACCATGTTTCAACCCCTTAAGCTGTAAGTTTACGAACGAAAACCTACCAAAGTTATTTAAAATCACAACTAATATCCACACACAAAGAAGTACAATTAGTTATCAAAAAACATTGAATAAATGCGACAACCATGTTCTAATTGCATGTGAATTTACAAAGGGCCGGCATATTCGCATAACGGTATTATTCCGTGCACTAAGTGGTATGATTTGCACGCAGTAATTTGCTCTGTGTAAATTAATCATCTCATTATTTCCGAGGTAATTGCTTCCATTATGTAACTGTATCTAGTTGGTGATAGGAAAACATTGTTAACGTACCTAACTGTCGTATTTGCATGTCAGCCAAAAGACTTTTCAAATGGATCCCTTGTTTTCGCATAATGGATTTATAACTAATTCGATTTGGCATACATTTTTTTTGTCATAATAATATTTTGCCATAATTGTTTTTTGGCATACTATTTATGTAAGCATAATAATCATTTAGACTAATTTGTTTTCGCATAATGTTATTAGGCATATTGTCTATTCGCCTATTATTACTTAGACATAAAAATCAAAAACAATCAGAATAAATATTTTAACGTACTTATTTACCCCTAGCCATGCATGTGACAAACAATATTTATATTTACCTATTTCAAATATTTTTTTTTTGCAATAGCTTTTAAATGTGCAAGTTTCGAAGTGTATTCATTTTTTTATAAAAATATGTGTTAGTAACATTATGCGTGTTTAAATTTATGCTGAAGAATATTATGCTTAAACACGATTATGCTTAAATTAGTTATGCCTAAAAAATTATGCATAAAGCTGTTATGACTAAGTAATATTATGCGTAAACATCATTCGGCAAAATCATATTATGCTATGACATATTATGCCTTAAAATTTTATGCAAATACATAGGCAACGTCGGTATGGACGATTGGAAAAAACTTATTTTATAAAAATATGTATAAATTATTATAAACAGTACAGGGGTGCTACTCAAATGTCCACTTTTCTATTCGTTCGCTAAATTAAAAAAATAAAAATAAGCCATAAACTCCAAAATTACGTGTCGTAAGCTTGTCAATTTCATACAATACTAGTTTGTGATTTACATAAACTTGCGACGTCTGACTTTTTAAACTTTAAGTTAGCGAACGAATAGAAAAGTGGCAATTTGAGTAGGGGGGCTGAAATGAATGACTTTTAGAAGCTATACTGTTTTTTAATTTTGTGTTTAAGTGATATTTTATTACCTATTCATAAAAAAATGCCCCGTGTACCAAAAATACTATAAAATAATGTAGCACTGTAATTACAAACAAAATCGTGTGTTTAGTAACTTATTGATTATTTTTCTTGTGAGATTAATAAAATATTTTACTTCTTGTCATTTCAGTATTATCAATCAACCATATACTTGCTTATTACAAAATCATGACATTGTATAAAAATACGAGTAAAAAATAACGACATTTTATTTTTGTACAATTTGAGCCACTTTTTATCGCAAGGTCTATTAGCAATATAGCAAGCTCACGGAGCCACTAGTTGTATTTAATTGTAAATATTCTCCCAAGTTATAGTGCAATGAATGTTTTACACCATGCACTAATTATACCATTTCTTGTGTCTTAAAGGAGTCATAATTGCTACAAAAACAAGAAACAATATCATAATACTTACCTACAATTGCTTTATGAATAACGTCGCCTCATTTTCAACTCTCAAGAGACAATAACATTCAGGCTGTTTAACGTTTTTGAGAAATTTCTCTCTAAATAATAATGTTATGTTGGCGTGTTTCTGCGGAATGCATAATAACAGAATAACAAGGGTCTGTTCAAATTTTAATGTTGCAGCACTCTAAGCCTTATTAGCATAATGTCGCTTGTAACTTTTACGACTTGTGGCTGTTACGAAAATGTTCCGTCCGGAAGATAATTGTGAGACAATGGAACTAATGTTTTTGTTAAAATAGAAGAGATACATTTTTATTAAATGAGGCAAAAGTAAGAAATTGAATTAGATTGTATAAATGATGGGAAATGTCTGAAAAAAATCAAATTAGCTGAATATTTTTTTATTGGTAGGAAATACGCTCCTAGTCATAGAAAAAGTACGTGTCGTCGGGGTAGGCGCGTGGGAACCCCGGCCTAGACACCGCACCGTCGCGTGTGCGACAGCACGATCGTGATTAAAGTGTGGTCAGTACTCACTGCAGCTCATGTTCGGTAAGCAGCTCCTCGAAGTGTTGGTGTAGTGTGTGAGCGGGGGGCGTGCTCACTTCGGTCACGCAGTCCGCGTCGTCGGGGTAGGCGTGCGTGAACCCTGGGCCGGGCTAGACACCGTCGCGTGTACGACAGCACGATCGTGATTAAAGTGTGGTCAATACTCACTGCAGCTCATGTTCGGTAAGCAGCTCCTCGAAGTGTAGTAGGTGTAGTGTGTGAGCGAGGGGCGCGCGCACTTCGGTCTCGCAGTCCGCGTGTCGTCGGGGTAGGCGTGCGTGAACCCCGGGCTGGACACCGTCGCGTGTGAGACAGCATGATCGTGATTAAAGTGTGGTTAATACTCACTGTGGCTCATGTTCGGTAAGCAGCTCCTCGAAGTGCAGGTGTAGAGTGTGAGCGGGTGGCGCGCGCACTTCGGTCACGCAGTCCGCGTCGTCGGGGTAGGCGTGGCGGGCTAGACATCGGCGTCAGTGGGTAGGGCAAAACACGCGCTATGGACCCGCAGGTCGACCGCTTATCTCAAAGCGATAGCTAAGCTCTATCCGTCCTTGTCTAGCTATGCTCTATCCGTCCTTGTCATATCATCGGCGGGCTAGACATCGATCGTCGCGTGTGCGACAGCATGATCGTGATAAAAGTGTGGTCAAGACTCACTGCGGCTCATGTTCGGTAAGCAGCTCCTCGAAGTGCAGGTGCAGAGTGTGAGCGGGCGGCGCGCGCACTTCGGTCACGCAGTCCGCATCGTCGGGGTAGGCGCGCGGGAACCCCGGGCTGGACACCGTCGCGTGCGGGTGCGCGTGCGACAGCACGATCGTGTCGTTGCACTGGACTTTAGAAGCTGTGTATGGGTCTGCAACAATTGTTTATATATTGTCAACATCAAGATCAACTTAATTGTGTGCCATGAGAAAAATGAACCCATTTCCATAAAATGTTTCAAAGAGTAATTAATTTTAAATTTAAGATAGCCAAAGGCTACCTTATCACATGCCGTCTAAAGAATAGCACTTCAGTCGGTATCAGGGTTCAATAAATTTTCTTCCAATGATTTTCCACTTATTCAGTATTAGAGGAGATAAAATCATTTTATTTTGCGGCGCCCGATGCTTTCCAGCGATAAGTGCTAAATACGTTTAACTGACTTCCTGCGGTCGACATATTTTATCTTCGGAATTTTTATTGAGAATTAAAGAAATAATGAGAGTTTTCTTACTTTATTTAACTTGTTTGTGATTCCTGACGTTTCAAAAATGTAATTTGAATGTTTTATAGGTTAATTGCTCTACGCCAGCGATTGCGGAGGTTAAGCAAGTTTCGCAAGAGTCGAACATGTGATGGGTGACCAAAAATTTAGTATCTCGAGCTTCTCCGTGCTTCGGAGGGCACGTTAAGCCGTTGGTCCCGGGTGCATTTGCAGTCGTTAACACTCACCAATCCGCATTGGGCCCGCGTGATGGGCCCGCGTGAAGGCCTGTGCCCAAGCTGTGGGGACATCAAAAATGGCTGATGGTCAATAGGTTAATTCTTATTCAGTAAGTAGTGTTTTTCGTCCGAAATTTTGCAAAATATAATTCCTATTTTCTCTAATAACGCTTACCTATATGTACAAATTAACCCACTAATACATATAAATAGCCTTGATAAACAAAAGTTTAATAAAATTTTACTTGCTCCGAAATAATAGGTACCAACAAAAAAAAAACAGCTAATTTCAAATACAGTAATTCGATTCGATTCACAATTTCAGCCAATAGCCATTTAGGCTGGCCCCAGACCTACCGGTTCCGTTTCTTTGCTTTGCTGTGCTACCTTGCTTGAAAGACCGCCGGCCAACCAGGGTAATTTTCAATCTATCGCATTTTGGGACTAGACCAAATTAACAAGATAGCCATTAGCTTGGTTTTATCAAATATTATCGCCTGGATTGCGAAGTAGGAAGCTTTTAGGAGATGTGCCACCCTGAACATGGACTCCGATCGTTAAAAATAACTCGATCGCTTATTTATACAAGATGTTTGGTAATGCCTTATAAAACTGAATATGGTAGATAGGGACCATAATAAAACTGAACAACTTTTACTATGGGACCAAATCTGAAATCGCGAAAAAAATGAACTGTTTCATACATTTTGATAATTTCGTTATTATTTTTTGTATAAAACAGCAGTTTTTTTTTAAAACGAAAACTAAAACTTCTCATCGCACCCCAGACGACGATATTTGATAACACCAAACTAATGGCTATCTTGCCAATGTGGTCAGGTCAAAATATGCGATAGATTGAAAATGAGCCTCTTGGCCGGCGGTCCATGGTAGAACAGCAAAGCAAAGAAACGGAACCGGTAGGTCTGGGGCCAGCCTTAGTATTCAGGTGCGACATGTTTGCACTTACCGTTGACATGCGATGAAAATATTCAATATTTACTTGTCTCTTTTCATTATTTGCTGTCTGAAAGAGACGTCGAATTTATAGTTGATTTTTATGACCAACTGCTCGATATAAAAGTTTTTTATGTTGTGGAAGATTGGGATCGTGTCGTATTTCTAGAAACTAACGCAACTCATTTTGACACTATTTACTTTTAATGCAGACAGAATTAGTAAAATTATTTATATTAGATTCTACTACATAATATTATAAATGCGAAAGTTTGTGTGTGTGTTTGTTAGATCTTTATACCTAAGCTGCTGGACAGATTTAGATGAAATTTTGGTACACAGATAGGTAGTACCTACCCACTTTGCAGGTAAATATAATACTATGCACAATACGCTGAGTTAGGTTTTCACTCCCTTTCCATTAATTATTTTGTGAATACCATGGCTCTACCCATGTTAAAAGTTGCTCTTTTATACAACTTCCGTTTTCTAATTTATCAACCATTCTCTAACATATTTCTAATTAATTTGGGGGAAGTGTGAATAAGGAATTTGCATTAATCAACATAGGGCTTATTCCGGTTACAAGTTAGGTGTGACTCGGGTAGCAATTATAACTTGGGAATAGGGTTGCCAACATTCAAATTGCGGACGACGAAAAGCGAAATTTAAAACGAGAAAGTATAAAGACAAAAAAAAAAACTGAACTGAAATCTGTATTTTAAACATATCTACGCCATTTTGAATAATTTCAAAAAACTGGCTCGACAAAATAAAATATATCATTTTCAAACCGGCTCACAAAATTTCACGAGATTCGGTTGAGAAATGAGACCTGTAGAGAAGAACAGGGAGAGCTGGAAAGTGGACTGAACTCTGTTTTTTTAACATATCTCCGCCATTTAGAAAATTTAAAAAAACTGGCTCGACAAATACATTCTATATATAAAATTCAAAGTCCTGACTGACTGACTGAGTGAGATATCAACGCACAGCCTAAACCGTTGAACCTAGAGATTTGAAATTTTGCACATAGATACCTTATATAGTGTAGGCATTCACTAAGAAAGGATTTTTGAAAATTCCATCCCTAAGGGGATGAAATAAGGGATGAAAGTTTGTATGAAAGTCCCTCAGTTTTGAAGCTAGGATCTTCAAATTTTGTGTTTAGGCTGATGATTGAAAATTAATAAATACATGTCTCAGCGTTTTTCAAAATTCTTCCCCCGAAGGGGTGAAAAGGGGGATGAAATTGTGTATAGAAGAAAATCCTTACTTTTCGAAGTAAAAATCGTTAAATTTATAATTTAGGCTTATGGATGGAAATAAAACGCAACATATATTGTTATTGGTAGTATTTCAACCCCTATGGGGATGAAATGGGGTAAATAAACTTAAAATAGATATGGATGTCCTTATTGTGGTTTTATGGGATGCTGATTGTGAAAATGACATTTATTTTGAAGTCCAACACGGTGGACATAATTTAACCGCTAAAGGGGTGAAAATGGGGTTCAAATTATGTATGGAAAAAGAATATAAAATAGACATTACAACTTTAAACTTCGTAGTAGCATGTCTAAAAATGAATAGGCAAACACATATTTTGTTGTTTTGAAAATCATCCCTGAGGGGGGTAAATGGGTAAGTACATGAAAATCGATGTGGATGTCATTCTTGAGGTTTTATGGGATGAGAAATGCGAAAATGACATTTATTCTGAAGTCCAAGACGGTGGACTGGTTCAGCCCTAGGGGACGGGAACGGAAACCGGAACGGGAAAAAACTAGCGTCCGCCCGCGACTTCGTCCGCGTGGATATTAGAGAAAATTCTTAGGTAACCTTCAACCAGGATTCGACCAGCCGTTTTTACGCGATTAGGCGGGTCCCCACCAAGCGCGCAGTCTCGTGCGAGGTCTGCCACACGCGGCAAACGTTTTGCCTCGCGAGGCAGCGCGCTTGGTGGGGACCCGCCTAATCGCGTAAAAACGGCTGGTCGAATCCTGGTTGAAGGTTCCTTAAGGATTTTCTCTAATATCCACGCGGACGAAGTCGCGGGCGGACGCTAGTTCTATATAATTTTCAAACCTGCTCACAAAATTTTACAAGAATCGGTTGAGAAATGCGACCTGTAGGTGGGAATAGACAGCCGGACATACGAAAGAATTTTTGCCCAAGCTGAAGCAGAGAGGCTTCGCTCAAACTTCGTGCTCGCTCGGTCAATAAAAAAACAATCATGCGTTCAACGACAAAAATTAACATCAGCTATTTTTAAATCTCTCCACTGCTAGAGCACAGGCCTTCCTTATGGGTGAATAAGGAGGCCATAACCCACCACACAGGCTCAACACGGATTGGTGGGTATTAAACGACTGCAAATGCACCCGGGGGCAAAGGCTTAACGTGACTTCCAAAGCACGGAGGAGCTCGAGATATTTCATAAGTTGCTTGACCTCCGTAATTACTGCCTGGGCCAGGCGCTAAACCCCTGCGCCATCGAGCTCCAACAACGACAATAATAATTCCAGATATTTGAGTAAAATCGCTTTCACACAACTAGGTACCCACCATTTACAACCAACTCCAAACGGACATCTGTTTAGATTTAGAATGGTCTGCTTAAATATCTGCTTCGCTGGACTTTGCAAAATGTGCACATGACAACGAATTTCGCTCAACCATATTTTACTGCAACTTTAGACTAGTATGCTAGGCAGTACTTTGAGAAATAAAAGAAGAAGATAAAAAGTTTGATATGATAATAACACAAACAATAAGTAAGTTTTTTGTGATAGACTTATGGCCGATTGCACTAAACTTAAGAATCGCCTAAGTCTTTTCCTAACTACAACATGACCAAATTAAAACGGTGTCATAAACTTAGCCGTCATGTAGCTGTCATTCGCTAAGTTAACTTGGTCGAGTTGTAGATAAGAAGAGACTTAGGCGATTCTTAAGTTTAGTGCTTTCACGCGTTAAAGTTACATTTAAGAGTTGGCATAATCCCGACTCGACACTGAATTACGATACGACTGCAATTTTTTTTCTCAGAAATCCAAGAAAAACGAACCAAAAAGCTGATTCTTCTGAATCAGCTTTTTCATTGAATGAATTTGTAACTACAGGCGCAAAGTACAGGTATAACATTTACAAGTGTATAAGTATTTGTTTTAATTTATGAACGAAAATTTATCGGTAAATACTAATTCAAAATTATGTTTCAAAATATTTTTAGACGGGTGGCAACCCTATTATAAAGGCTATACGCCAAATATTAATATGACGTATTAAAATGCGAACGCGTGTTAAAATTGTGTTGTTAAGCATTTTACCCAACTCAATTTGTAAAAAACTAATTAAATCTTTTATGATGAGGCACGACCTTCTGAAGCAGTATTTTTTTATGACGTAGTATTAATATAATCCTGTCACCCTGTTGTAATTATCTGGTAACGATATATTCAAGTTTGTAAATATCGTTACTTATGGCTGTTACAGCTGATAAGTTTCTTGCGCCCGTTCTTCTTGTCAGCTAAAAAAGTCTGGAACGGGTGGTAGGAAAATATAGACGATTCAAAAGTACTTAATAATTAAGTTTATCTGAATAAAGCTTAGAAAATTGAAGGTAGGTATCTATTAGTTAGCTAAATTAACGAATGCAAAAGATAAAAAATAGATCCTAACTGCAAACTCATAGTAATAGGCACGAGTCGAGTAGTTTAAAATAAGAATCTCAAAAAAATGGATTACAGTCAGTTTCTCATTGGATTATTTTAACAGAGACAATTAAGGCTAAAAGATATGTCTAGTTAGACTCTAGATCAGCGGTTCCCGAATTCTTTTGGCTACGGAACCCTTTTTGGTTCACCGTTTTTGGGCGGAACCCCAGCTCAAGTAAAAAATAAATTAATCAGGGTTGCCACCTTTAGGAGCAGTAAACAGGAAAAGGGGGCGCGAAATTTTTTTTTAATTTGGAATAAAAAGAAAGAAATTCATGCATATTTTGTATTGCTACGAGCCTCTCTCATTAATTCCGCATTATTTATATATTTACTTATGAATTCCGAACAAGACATGTCTTTTGCAATTCTGTTTAGAGCAACGATTTCTGACATTAGGACATTTAAGCGTCATAAGGGAAAAACCTCGCTTAACATAAGCATTTGAAGGCGGTATGCTTAAAGCGTGAGATACATCGCAAAATAAGGCATTTAACTTGTTATCCTTTATGCTCTTAAACATTTGGCTCGGTATTCACATCTTGTAAGTATAGTTTGACTTTAAAATAAGGACTTTTATGATATAAAATATTTATTTAGTTAGAACAAAAAGATACGTACCTATATACCTATCTTGAATTTATACCTAAACTCTTGAATTTTCGCGGACCCCCTGAGAGCCTCTCACGGAACCCTAGGGTTCCGCGGAACCCTATTCGGGAACCGCTGCTCTAGATCTATGTTAGTTTAAGTCGAGCCAAGTTTTATAACTTCCGCACAGCTGTAGTTTCCGGTTTGGCTGTAGAAACTATAACCTTTGCCAACTTATGACAGTTAAAAAAAAGTTTATGTTTTGCTATCTGAAATGGACATTATTGCGAATAAAGAAAGAAAGCGAGTTGCATTTATTCAGTTTGTTAAAAATGAGAATGAAATTTATTATGAACCCTTGAGCCGTTAAATACGTTTGAGTTTGATGAGCAAGTGTGTGGAAAAAAATTTTTGTAGTTATCATAAAAATATCTATCAATTTATAAATTACTAGCGACCCGCCCTCGCTTCGCTTTGGTGTAGTGTGGAATTTGACACCATGTATTATACATATAAGCCTTCCTCTTGAATCACTCTATTTATAAAAAAAAACCGCATCAAAATCCGTTGCGTAGTTTTAAAGATTTAAGCATACATAGGGATTTAGGGACAGAGAAAGCGACTTTGTTTTATACTATGTAGTGATTATACAGTACTCTTCATAGTACCTACTGTGTATAATAATAAACGTAGTAATTTCGAAACAGCTTCATAAGCTTAATATTTATATTCATATTTTCACTAATTTCATAACATGAATTCGTATTAAAACAATAATGGGAGTTTTGTTTCATAGGGCTGTGAACTAATAAGTTTATTAAAAAAATGTTAAGTGAAATTACTTTTCAACATACTTAATTAATTTTAAGCAGCATTTCAGGATTACCCTCCTATAATAATATTATAATTCTATGATCAAGATTCCTAAGTGTCTTATGGTAGGTGCTGATATTCTTTGTTCTCTATATGCCGAAACCGTAATAAGATAAGTCTAAATCGCGTTTTGCCCAAAATTTATTCTTAAATAGTGTTTGGAATAAGTCATTACTTGCCTATTTTGCATTATACCTTATACGCAATCTACCTTATTCGCCATATGACTAAATCGCAATCTGAAATTCAACATAACTTGACAATAAGGAATTCTGGTCACTGTTAATTATTCGTTATTTATTTAAATATTAAGAAAAATATTTTGCTATTTATTAAATACGTTTGGATAAAAATATGTTTAGTTTTCTAATTACTTTTGTCCAAGTAAACACTTGCCAATTTACAACGCCGTCGGAACATTTTACATAGTTTTAACTGGAAAAGTTGTTGTTAGCTAAAATTACTCAGGTTTATCCATTTGGCAAAACGCCTCTGTCCATCGGCCAACAAGATTCACTGTGCCATGGTCCTACCTGCCTGTCACGGCTGTTAGACATGGGACCTGTTCCAACTACCAAGTTTTGTTTGCATAGCTTTGACGCTGATTCAAGCCAAGCCGAATAGAATAGACTTTGACTAACGATTGTTTTAATTGTCTTTGGTTATGTTGTTTATCTTGAATTTGAAATTAATGATGGTGACCTTAATGATCAAGTGACTTTATTATGGTATCATATCATCTAAGCTGGTTTACATTATCTTAGTATTTAGTATAGTGCTTAGTAGCGTGCGAGTAGATTCGAATGCGAGTGCTTTAGGCTTAGTAGTTTTGGTGCCTTTCCAGTGACCGTTTACACGCTTCCAGTAGAGTGTCATTTTCGCCAAACCGAATACCTATTATTTAATTCAATTACACATCACGCGTTCACCGGCAAATGCACTCTACTAAAGACGCTACTAAAATGTCCATTTACATGCTTCCAGTGCGAGTGCGAGTTATATCGCGCGGGGGGTGAGCGGGCGCGCAGGGGGTGCTACTGGAAAGCGAGTAGAAAGGCTACTAAAACGTTACTCTCTTGAGTCATAAGACGACCGTTTACATGTTTCCACTAAAGCACTCTCCTAAAGCACTCTACTAAAGACTAAGATAATGTAAACCAGCCTTAACAGCTGGTCGGTACATAAAGATACTTAGGCTGGCCCCAGACCTACCGGTTTCATTTCTTTGCTTTGCTGTTCTACCTTGCTTTAAAGACCGCCGGCCAACCAGGGTAATTTTCAATCTATCGCATTTTGGGACTAGACCAAATTGGCAAGATATCCATTAGCTTGGTGTTATCAAATATCATCGCCTGGATTGCGAAGTAGGAAGCTTTTAGAAGATATGTCACCCTGAACATGGACTCCAATCGTTAAAAATGAATCGATCGCTTATTTAAACAAGATGTTTGGTAAAGCCTAATAAAGCTGAATATGGTAGATAGGGACCATAAAACTGAACAACTTATACTATTGGACCAAATCTGAAATCGCGAAAAAAATTAGCTATTTCATACATTTTGTATGTAATAAATTTGTTTGAAACAGCAGTTTTTTTTGAAAACTAAAACTAAAACTTCGCATCAGAACCCAGACGACGATATTTGATAACACCAAACTAATGGCTATCTTGCCAATGTGGTCTGGTCAAAATATGCGATAGATTGAAAATGAGCCTCTTGGCCGGCGGTCCATAGTAGAACAGCAAAGCAAAAAAATTAAACCGGTAGGTCTGTGGTCAGCCTTACTTTGTTTTATTTTGAAAAATGTGTCAATAAAATGATTTTACTCGTCTATCGTGTTTTGAAGCGACATTGATAAAAAATAAAACATAAGATACCTAGGTACTGATTACGAGTTTTTTAGTAATCTTTTTATTTTATTTTATTGTAATATAATAACATCAGAATATGTGGCAGCCCTGAGTCTCTATTAATGGCACCGGAAGTAGTTCGCAATTCCGACTCATTAATTTGCTGTTTTGAATTTATCGGAAAATTGGTCATTCCGATTTCTGTGTTCATAAACTCGGGAATTATAACGTTATTCGAAATTATTCGAGGGTGTTTTGTGAAAAGCTCGCCCTCTCTAAAATACTGTTGACCGACACTGTTAAATCGTTCTACTAAAGTATTTAATGTATTTTCTTTTTTTCACAATGACAACTTAATTGGTTTAGACTCCATACACAACAAATACTATTCAATATCTATTGACTCTTAAAAATGATGGCACAATTTTGGAAGTTAAAATACCTAATTTTGTGTTTTGATTTCTTTGATTTAAGTCTGTAGATGCAACCATAATATTTCTAGGATTTTAAATATTTTTTTTAGGAACATTGTGTTCGAATTTCGATGTCAGTGCATGTGCATTTTTATTTTATTTTTTATTTTATTTATTTATTGAACATTGTTACCACAGCATTTACAGAGCATTAAGGCCGGTATAATTATACAATACATAAGCCAATTACGGAAACAACACTTTGTAAACAAAATATATAAGTAATAAAAAAAAAAGAGATTTTAAACAAAAAGGATTTGTAAAATTTTAAAAAAATAATGACAACATCGAAATAGATTATTATATTGTCTCATGATTGGTGTGAATGTGTGCGTGTGTATGTGTATGTTTGTGTGTGTATGTGTGCATGCGTGTTTGCTTCCTTTATAAATAGAAACAGCAGGTAAAATTTCTGAGATCGTTGGTAAAAATAAATAATTTCGCTCGTTCTCTAGTTTTCCCTTATCTCATTAAATTTTCTTAAAGTACTTTATGTGTTAATAAATAAGGTGGTAAATCGCACTATTAAAATTAGCTTACGCCATCTAGCGGCTGAGTAGCAGCATTATAAATATACGTATTGTTTAATTTGGTACCAAGTTGCTATGGTAATACGACTGAATCTAAATAAATAAACTTTGTGATTTATGGCTTTCTGGATATTATACATTTTTAATTTTTATCCAATTATGTGTTCACAAAGTGTGTGTGCGTAGCATGTAACTATTGAGTGGGGGGCTTGGCTTCGAATTTTAATGTGTTTGTTTGGTTACACTGGTTTTCATACTAAATTGAGCTCATACTTAGGGCTTGCAAATATTCGACGAAATTCAATATTCGAATATTCGAATATTTTTAAGGAGATATTCGAATATATTCGAATATTATTCGAATATTGCTGTAGAGTAAAACAGGTGGTCGTTATTATTAAATATTGTTTATTTTTCAAATTAAACCAAGGTTAAATGCTTCCTTTTGCATTCGCTCCACATTTTTAGGTTTAAAACTTCTTTATAGGGCCATAAATCTTTACGTGGGTAATTATTTTATACTTATTAGTCCGTTTTTATAAGTATGTTTTGATTTGAGTCCGATTTTTATACTTTTTAGTTCGTTTTTATAACGCGTTTTTTTTGTTTTTTTGTCAGTAAATATTTATATTTTGCTTTTTAGTCTAATCTGGGTTTTTTCTCTGGCGTTTTCCGGCTTCATCATCACACCAGGGATTGATACTATTTTTCAACAGAGTACTTGTCAAGACGAATCAAACGACATAAAACTCGGTGAATTTGTATGGTTTCTTTTTTTTATCGGAAACTGGGCAGGCATTTGACTACCATCTTGCTTGGTAAACAGGATGTGGCCTAAGGTATAGCACACTTGCCCAAGAAATGCTTATTCACTCTTACCTTGAAGAGACAAAGGTTGTAACTATCGGGGAACATATTAGTAGCAGCGCAATCCATTCTTCAGCAGTCAAATGTATTGGCAAAGCGCTTGGTACGGACCCTTGTAGCATCTACTATGTAAGGAAGGGTGATATGCTAACCTCCCCCTGGTACCCCGATGGTGGAAAGGCACTAGAGGAACAAGGTTGTGCAGTTCCCTCGCACTCTCTTTAACTTTGCGACGGTGACTAAGGCTCTGAAGTTCCGCCGTGGCCAATGTTGAGTTGCCGATGAGCCTCCTCTGGCTTTCAATCTGTTTTCAATCGATTCAGGAAGTTTAAGCTGATACTTAGCAGAACCATCCCACAGGTGACAACAGAACTCCATGATAGGACGAATCTGCGCGTTGTATAACAGAAGCAGTTGGTTGGGTGAGAACTGAGAAGTACCGCTTAGCCCGTGAGAGGGTGGAATTTAATACAGAATTCCTGTGGTTTTCTTCCGGCTCCATCATCAGACCCTGGGCACTATTTCCCAACAGAATACTAGTCAAGACGAATCAAACGAGCCCTAACTCAATGGATTTGTATGGTTTTATTACAGAGTGTGAAACATGGGCACTGACTCAAAAACACTATTTGAATCTCAGAACATGCCAGAGGAACATGGAAAGAAGCCTAATAAGTGTAACGCTGAAAGACCGGCAAAAATCAGAGGAAATAAGAACAAAAACAAAAGTAGAAGATATAATAAGGAAAGTAAGACAGTTAAAATGGCAATGGGCGGGTCATATGGCAAGAGAAAGCAAGAAAATATGGACCAAAATTATAACAAAGTGGCAACCATGGGACGGAAAAGGAAAAGAGGAAGACAAACCAAAAGATGGGCAGATGATATTATGAACACTTTGGACGCGAAAACCAAGAGATAGAACAAAATGGAAACAGCTGGAAGAGGCCTACGTGTTGCAAGACACGATGTTCACTAACGCCAAGAAGAAATAAAATGTATTTTGTTAATTATTAGTGCCAATGTTTAAAATGTTTGTGTTATTTGGTTAGTGTCAGCAATAAAGTAAAGTATTACAGAGTTCCTGTGGTCTTCTTCCGGCTCCATTATTCGACCCTGGCCACTAATTACTAACAGAGTACTCATCAAGACAAATCAAACGAGCACAAACATGGTTTTAATACAGAGTTCCTGTGGCCTTCTTCCGGCTCCATCACCAGACCCTGGAAACCGTTACCCATCTCCTTTTAGAGTACTAGTCAAGACGAATCAAACAAGCCCAAACCAGATGGGGTTGCATGGTTTTATCACAGAGTTCTTGTGGCCTTCTTTTTGCTTCATCAGACCCTGGACACTACTTCACAATCACAACAGAGTACGTGTCAAGACTAATCAAACGAGCCTAAACGCGATGGGCTTGTATGGTTTTATTTTTCCTGTGGCCTTCTTCCAGTTCCATCATCAGGTCAGCTCAATGACACTATAATACTTTATTGTCTTTCTGTTCTGACCTATGTTTTAAGTTTAAAGTCTTTTGCTCATCGGAACTAGATTAAAATCGTTTGCAATTTGTGGACAAACAAACAACATAGCTAAACAAATAAATAAACGAGAAAGTGAACGTTAACGATCGCTTCATTCTATGCTCACAAATGCTATTCGGGTTTTTAATTAATGTCTTTTTCCTAAATCTAACAAAGTAGAAAATATTCGAATATTCGAATTTTACCGACTTAAGTATTCGAATACCAAAATAAGGCGAATATTCGAATAATTCGAATATTCGATTTGCAAGCCCTACTCATACTACTTCTATCTACTTCTATGTTCTGTGACCTACAATGTAGTACTTACCTACATTTAAAAACATAACATGTATTTTCGAATTTTATAATTCTTTATCTTTTATTTGAAAACGAAAAGCTTTTTCATTTTTATCGTGCAGTAAAATGTTAAGAGTACAACTAGGTACCTACATGATAAATAACTTATGGGGATCATTTTCTATAAAAAAAATAAAAATTTAAAGATGAAAGAACGACTAAAATGCATTTCACCGACCAGCCTTCATTTCCATTGATGTCGCAATACTGTGGCGGCTCAGATGATTTCATTCCGAAAGGTGCAATAAAACCCGATCGTTCTGAACTTTTATGTCTCATCCGATGCAAAAGTTTCGCGATAACGAAAGAGAGATTCCACACTAAAAATAATGGGCCGGTTTTTATGTAAACCCTTTATATCAATATTGCTTATAAATCTTTAAAGTCTCTTACTAGAGTCAAATAAGTTTATACTTACAATACCCCAAAAAGTTGTGGTGCAAGTGAATTGAGACGTCAAACGTAAGAAGTAGATACCTACTGGTAAGCAATATTTTTGGTTAAACCAAGTAGGTATAAACTTATTTTTCGTTTATTTGAACGACAGTAATACTCTTTTTAACCGACTTCAAAAAAAGGAGGAGGTTCTCAAGTCGACGGTATTTTTTTTTTTATTTTTTTTTTTTTTATGTATGTTTTAACATAGCTTCGTCAGTTGTTACCCGATTTGTACAATTCTTTTTTTATCTCAAAGAACATAGTTTGTGTGTGGTCCCATAAAATTTTTTTAGAGATCTGGCCAGTAGTTTTCTCATAATCCTGAAAAATATCAATTATTTAGCTCGCCATCGTACGAGTTTTTATGGAATTTCGGACATAACATCTTTGTTTATGAACCGATTTAGATGATTCTTTTTTTATTTGAAAGGGTATACTTCAAGAGTGGTCACAATTTAATTTCATCGTTATTGGACTTCGAACTTCGAAGATACACAAGGGAACTCCTCAAAGTCAAATAGTATATGTAAAGTGATTTAGGTTTTGGTAAGTTTATGGCAATCCAAAACAAACCAAATCATGGTTTGCGATGCAACGTTCTGGACTAGATTTGGACTACGAAAACACAACGGAACTCCTCAAAAACAAACAGCGTGAATTTGGAAATTGAGTTCTGGGCATTTTACCATTGAAAATGTTATAATATAAAGTTAAAAAAATATTTACACGCTGCGCTTACATACCTACCACAAAAAAGTTGAAAATAAAAAAGCTTTTTAAAAAAAAAGAAAAACCGCCTTCAAAAAACCTGAAAACAAAAACAGCTTAAAAATTAAATACCTCTAAAAAGCAAGAAATAATATTCGAATCATTCGTTACACATATCAATATTAATAAAACACGTCTAATGAAGTCGGGTGGGGCTTTTAGAAAAAAATTAAGTTGTCCTCCAGCCCCACCCGACTTCAATAGACGTGTTTTATTAATATTGATATGTGTAACGAATGATTCGAATATTATTTCTTGCTTTTTAGAGGTATTTAATTTTTAAGCTGTTTTTGTTTTCAGGTTTTTATCTCTACTAGCAGTGCTCAACTAAAGAATTCTATTGACTCCTATACTATTCTATCTGTATTTGAATACTATACCAGCCATTTTATTTCCATCTTCGCCTTTTTTTTTCTCTCAAACATGGCATAGTTTACATGGTAAAGGTTGTACTGTACTAACTTAGTTTTCATTTTGTTTAAAGAAGCACTGTCTGTGTTTATCGTTATTTCAGTTGTCTTTCTGGGACCCTATTTTTGAATCGCTCGGCTGGCGTCGAGCGCTCGTTTCTACTGATTTTCGTTCGACAGCTCATACATTTGATTTGATTTGTCGAATGAAAATCAGTAGAAACGAGCGCTCGACGCCAGCCGAAGGATTCAAAAATAGGGCCCCTGATTGTGGTTATACGAAAATAAAAGGACAAGTTGCACACGTTTTGTGTGTTTTGACGAACAACTTACAATCACGGCATTTTTGCTTTCAAAATGGCAGGCCATTGCGTAGACTCGGCACTGTAGTCGTTTTCCCGATGACAATACCCGCTACAGTGCATTAGACCAACCCTTTTCCAACCACTGTGGACCTTAAACAGACCGCATAGAGCCCACTTTCCATTATTTCGGCGGCAAAGTTAAGATTGTGTCGTGAACAAGTGTGCGTTCCGTATTGTCGTCCAACTAGGTCAGCAGTGTCAAAGAGAACAGGTGAGCAGCCGGCTTTATTTGGACTCCCCCTCTCCCTTTATGAAGCATTGTTGGGGATGAATAGGTAACGCATAAAAAATCCTGAGAGGTCCACATTTAATGGTCGTACTGCGGTTTTCCGCCGGAATTATGAGCGTGTCGAATACAATTTCGGCATATTTTAAATGCTTTGAATGAAATTATAGCTATTGTTCAAAGTAAAAGCAACGCAGTTTGCATACCAACCACTTCATATTCGTTCTTTAAGGGCCTGTTTCACAAAGTCCGATTATAAGCAATTGAAACTGACACATTGGCTACCTTAAGATAATTTTGTAGAGTAAGTATAGGAGGTATTTAAAATTAATTAAGTACAACATTTAGCGATTTGTTTTTAGGGTTCCGTACCCAAAGGGACGGGACCTACGGGACTGGAATTAAGTGGTCTTTTGAGTACGGAAAAGCAGTAACTTTTAAAATACTTTTTTTAACGTTCAGGAAAGAAAATGAGAATTTTTTTTAAAGTAAGTTTCACGTTTTAATCAAAATTTGCTTATTCGAAAGGATAAATGGTAACGGTTGTTTCAAACCTTAATTTGGCTTTCGCCTACAAATACGAGTCAGTCGAACTGAATGCTTTTATAATTCGATTTATTTCCGGTATTATTATGCAACTGAAATGTTATGATGAAAAATTAAATGATACATTTGCAAAGCAAATTTGATTAGGTTTTAGTCACTCGGTTTAAGAATTGTAAATATGCTTTTTAAGGTTACCCACTAAACCGTGCTATACCATGACCGTGCTAGGAACGTATTAGACACGAAAAGCAACACGATACGCTCTACTATGCCTATTGAAACGGATCTGTGTCCGTATACATCCCGTATGATGCCCGTTTGCAACCCGTATGATTTATTTATTTATTTAAATTTCAATTGCCCACTGCACTTACAGTTTCACACCAAAGCGTGCAGAAGGCCAATTACATTTTATACACACAATAGACAAATAACACAATTAACAAATACATGGATAGACACACAGAATACATCAACATCTGGTTGCTGAGCGATCAGAGCGTTGAGTAGCCTCAAAGCTTGGGCAGTGGGTGCCTATTTTGCTGTCTGCGTGCGAAGCCGCGAATAACCGTCGCGTGCGCAGCCGCGCCAAATTTTTAGGAACGAATAAAGAACATTTCGACAGTGTTTCAGGATTATCTATCCTGTTATTGAGGAGTAGATAATAATGCAAAAGAAGAGCATACTTTCGCCGTAGCTCCAAGGTGTTTTAACCCACCATACCGGCGACGAAAAGGGACGGATATAAATATGGGTAGTAACCAAACAATTTTTTGTACATAAACCGTGCAAATTTTTTTTGTACCTTTTCAACCATGAGTTTATATTTGGCTTCATGGGGATCCCAGATTAAAGAATTATATTCCAATTTGCTTCATAAGCGTAGTAGAGGATTAGGATGGTGGCTCTGTCGTGAAACCGAGCAGTTTGACGCATCACGAAACCTAGGGATTTATATGCCCGACTACATATTTGAGTTATATGGACATTAAATGTCAATTCCGGGTTTTAGGTCAGGTAATGCCCGTATGCAACCCGTATGATGCCCGTATGCAACCCGTATAGTTCCCGTATGCGACATCCAAAACCGACAGGAATCCGTTTCATTTTGCTTTTAAAACGGTAATCATACGCGGTTACAATACAACCCGTATACTCACCGGCTGAGCAACGTCGCATGTCATGCACAGCACAGAGCATGTCAGCATCGGCAAAATATTCTCGACGTGCGTGGCCGGTGACGGAACGGTCTAGCTAGTGGGAATGAGGACTTTTCACAATAACAAAAAACTGTAGGCTCGGTAGATGGCATTGATAAAAATAGGTGACAATGTGATTTTTTTACTAAGCTTTGAAGAGTATCAACACTATCTAGTGATTCAAATAGTTACTATTTTTAGGGTTCGACAAGTATCAACACCATCTAGTGAGGCAAATAGTTACTATTTTTATTTTTTAAATATCACTTTGAAAAGCCCTCTGACACACTTTTCAATACAAAGAATACTTTTTTGCCTGAAACGTTCCTAGCACGCTCATGGTATGCTACGGTGTAGTGGGTATGAGTAGAGACCTTTACAATGTGAACATTAAAAAAATATTAATAAATAGATATTCAACCTATTTTTTTAGTCGGGTTTATATTTTTATTTTATTTTATTTTATATTTATTTAATTCTTAATGTACAGTGGCGGACTTAATGCCTTAGGCATTCTCTACCAGACAACGTTAGGGTGATGTGGAGACTTTATGTGGTTCAGGGTTCCGTTACTCGAAGCTAACAGTAACCTTGCAGGATCATAATCATGGTTTGTCGGTTCTGTCTGTTAACAGACAGTAAGCGTACGTGTAAGGAAATTAAATTATAATCGAGCGCGTATAAAATTCAATTATAATCAAATACGTTTATAGATCCCTAGGAGCTATCCCTTAAGGCTTTATTTTATTGCTATTCCTCAAGCATCTATTTTCACATGGAAAAAAGTAATTTAAAAGTTTTTAACGATCCATCTTGTTTCATCAAAGAGTTATATCGGTGTAAGTAACAAAGAAATACATTTTATAGATCCGAGTTACGACCCACATAAAGGCGTGGTACGAAAACAACAAAATAAGCCAGACCATAAAAGGGCAAAGAACCTGTCTAAGTGGCGATTAAGAGCCAGCAGATAGCTCGCAAACTTGTGTGAAATAAGGTTTAGCTTTTCACTCTCGAATAACACCTATGAATCAATCTAGGAAAATGGGTTGAATAAGAAGAGATTAATAGGCGATGCAAAACTGGTAGCAGCTAAGCTTCACAGTTTGGCTCACCGCCGAAAAGTTGCTTGCCTATCTTTTATAGATTGTACTTCGGTGAGTGTGCTCAAGAGCTGCATGAATTCATTCCACCTTCTCCTTTCTACCATCAGACATCCAAACGCACTGCGGGTTACCACCCGTTCTTGGTTGATATACCTTTTCTGCGTACCAAAAGCTACTCAACATCGTTTATCAATGACTATTGTTGTGTTGTAATCAGTTAATTAATCCTCCACTTAGTCGATTTTATACCAAACATAACAATATTACTAATTATCTTTTGTGTGTGGAAGTAAATTCGCAACTCTTTTGTGATAGCTGTGTCAAAATATTTGGATATTTTCTAACATCATTCTATAGTATTTTCAATAATAAACCATGGTCTAACAGCGCATGCGTCAGATGTTGCGTTGCGTTATAAAAATCTTTGACAACTTGTTTTATTTTTGAGAAATTATAAAGAAAATGTATATAATTATTAAAAATAATTGTAAAATGATTCAATTATTAATAATAATTCAATTATTAATAATAATTCAATTATTAATACAGATGATTATAAAAAATTAAATATATTAATTGAATATCTATTTTCAATAAAATATAGATAGTAGCTACTGAAGATTTCGCGTATTTATGACAAATTAAAAATGCGCACAGCTATGGAATGGAATTCCCTGCCGGCGTCTGTGTTTCCGAGCACATACAACCTGACTCTAATACAAGGCCAGAGTGAATAAGCACCTTCTGGGCAAGCTCGCTCCATCGTAGACCCTGTCTTTGCTCTCGGGTTAGACTAGGGCCAAGAGCAAACCCATTAAATAACGACCTCCGTGGTCGAGTGGTTCGCACGCCGGTTTTCAAGGCGTCACCATTTCTTGAGGTCCCGGGTTCGATCCCCGGCTGGGTTAATGTAGAAAATGTACTTATCAATATTGTCTCAGGTCTGGGTGTGTGTCATACCACCGTTGTTTCTGATTTCCAAAACACAAGTGCTATAGCTACTTACTTTGGGATTGGAGCAATGTATGTGATGTTGTCAAATATTTATTTATTTATTATTATTAAATATATAAAAAAACTTCCGTACAACTGTTAGTTACTAACAACAGAGCTGTAGTTTTCGTAGAACTACATAACTTTTAACCTTTGCCAACAGACAAACAAAACAAGATATAGTTAAAATATTTAAGCTTTGTTTATCTGGAATGGACTATTTGTTGTAGTTTCCGTTTGGCTGTAGAATCTATAACCATTGCCAACTCATGACAGTTAAAAAAGTTTAGTTTTGTTTTCTGGAATGAGGGCTTTTCAAAATGACAAAAAGCTGTAGGCTCGATGGATGGCGTTGATAAAAATGTATGTCTCAATGTATTTTTTTTTTCTAATCTTCGAAGAGTGCTCAGGTAGACAGGCAGATGTAGGTAACCCTAAAATGCTTTTCTTTGGGTAGATGTCAGAAAGCGAGCGCTTACCTACATGCCTTTGGTATAAAGGCCGTTTATTTTTAAAAGCCAATTTTGACTCATCTCTTTCCCTCAACGCCATCTAGTGAGGCAAATAGTTATTATTTTTATTTTTTTAATGTCACTTTGAAAAGCCCTCATTGATAATTTGTTAAAAATTAGACTGAAGTTGATTATGAACCTAACGAAGGTTCTTTACCTTTAACAAACGAACTTAACGACTTAGTTCGTTTGTTAAAGGTAAAGAACCTTGTCTAAGTGGCGATTGAGCCAGCCGATTGCTCGCAGACTTGTGTGAAATGAAGCTTAGCTTTTCACTCTCGAATCACACATATGAATCGATCTGGAAAAAAATAGGTTTAATAATTTCCGTACGATGTAGTTTTCTTTTGGCTGTGGAAAATGTAATCACTGCCAACTTATGACAGTTAAAAAAAGTCTAATTTTGTTATGTAGAATAGACTATTTCTTGAATATAATAG
The DNA here is from genome assembly GCA_928269145.1 of Agriphila tristella. NCBI lineage: Eukaryota > Metazoa > Arthropoda > Insecta > Lepidoptera > Crambidae > Agriphila > Agriphila tristella. Next base: position 32,852,470 of record OV743431.1, read on the forward strand.
AAATTTATTTATTTAGCGGCACAAAATATAGGTACATGGGTACATGCTTAAATAAAATAGGTACAGAATGTGACACTAAAAAGGAAACCTACTCAGCATGTGTCGGGTGTCGCAGACATTCCGACGCCGATTTTCCGTGTTTGCCTAGGTATCTTTCTTTGAGAGCACTACTATGATTACCATAAGAGTCTTGAATAGAATCGTTTGCAAAATTTGTGGACAAACAACGAAACAAGAAAGCAACCTAATAATAAAAACGTCTTAAAATGAGAATGAGTTTAAAAATAAGGAACCTAGTTCAGTTCGTTTTTATTAAATGCCAAGAACTTTGTCTAAGTAGCGATTAAGAGCCAGCCTTGTGAGAAATGAGGTTTAGCTGTTCACTCTTGAATAACACCTATGAATCAACATAAAATATAAACACATAAGTTTGTTCTCTTTCACGTCAATCGACTCAATTTTGCATAATCATCATGAAAATTTGCAAACACGTTGTCAGAGGTATAAAAGGACATAGGGTACCTTTCATCCCGGAAAAAAGTATTGTTCTTGAAGGATAGATAATACCTGATTCACATAAAACGAGATTTCTTTTTAATATTGAAAGCAATACTCGTTCATTAAGGGTGCACCGAGCGTCCACTAGCGCCGCCAATCAAGAAAAAATCATTACAACGAAATAACTATGTTTAACAAAATTCTGAAACATATAAAAACTAGTATTAGTTATAAACTATTTTTGTATGCGTAAAATTCTAAGTTTAAATGCGTTCGTGTGGTTAAAATCTGGATTAACGCCTAAATTGGCTACTTTAGGCGTTAATCCAGGTTTTAACTACACAAACACATTTAAACCAGGAAAAAAACGCATACAAAAATAGTTTATAACTAATACTAGTTTTTATATGTTTCAGAATTTTGTTAAACGTAGTTATTTCGTTGTAATGATTTTTTCTTGATTGGCGGCGCTAGTGGACGCTCGGTGCACCCTTAATAGCTTTAGAGCAAAAAGGTTAAAGGAAAGTATCTCTATCTAGATATTGTAGACGGCTGTACTTGCCATAGGGTTTTCACTTTAAACACAGATAATATTTTTTTACTACTTCAAAACTAGTTTGGCTAGTTGGCCCAATAGTAAAAACTTTTTCAAAAACACGTTTTTAAAACAGACTAACTTATTACAAAAAAAAATCGGACTAAAAACTAATGTTTTTAGTCCGATTTTTACGGACGGAAACGGACTAAAAAGTAAAAAATAAATTCTTCTGTAAATATTTATAACCCTATACCTACCTACAGAAAATTTAAACCTAAAAACGTGGGGCGCATGCCCAAAGACAATATGGATGAAACATTTTACAAAATGTATTGACGATTCTAACGAGTCCAAACATGATGGGGTTGTATGGTTTCATCATAGAGTTCCTGTGACTACATGACTTCATCATCAGATCAGCTCAATGACACCATAATATTCCATTGCCTTGTAGTTCTGACCTATGTTCAAAGTTTCAAGTCTCTAGCTCATCGGGAAGCTAGTATAAAATCGTTCGCAAACTTTGTGGAGAAACAAACAAACGAACGAACGAACGAACATACAAACGAGAAAGCAACCTAATAAAAACGTGTAAAAAAATGCTTATAATCATGAGTGGAACCACCCCACTGCGGGAACCAAATAATTGTTAATCAATTAAATGATTATTGATCATGATTAAAATACAAGCGATAGCAGAGTTGGCCCAATAGTAAAAATTGCTTGTAATCATGAGTGGAACCACCTCACTGCGAGAACCAAATGATTAAAATTTCAGGATGTATATCAGTCTCGTTTAAAATTAAATTTGTTTACTGATTAACTATTACGTAAGTCTTCGATTCCCAAATATAAGTCACTTAAAGCAAAGAATACCTACTTATTTTATATATTTTAACATTTTTCGTCACAAAGAAATTGCATTTGTTTTCTATTTGATAAGTCTCAAAGATATTGTTAGGGGTCGATAATGGCAACCTTATCTATCGGTAATGCCAAGTGTAGTCGTAAAACGTGTTTCGTACGTGCCTGCCAGTAGGGTTGGTTTCGACAAGGGTTACCAGATGAAAAAATCAATAGTCCGGAGAAAAAGCCCGATTTCCATTGAAAAATCCTGAGATTTGTAGCAGTTTGAGAATAAGGTACGACGAGAGGGGAGAGGGGGCGGCGTCTTCTCCAAAATGGCTTTGAGTAGCAAGCGGCCACGGTACTGTAGATTCAAAGGTTTTTTTACTGAATTTTGAAAAGTCCAAAAATCCTGAGATATGGTAACCCTAGTTTCGACCAGTAGCCATATTGCTCCATAAGTTGTGTAACTGCAGTGCACTACATGCAGTCTTGAAGACGTTATGCTATACAGAGTGTCCCAAAACTTTGCCACACGGAGGGAAAGTAACTTAAATATTGAAGATAAAAAAAAATCTGAATATGATTTTGTTTTTAGAAAGAATTTGAACTGCATTTATAGATTTATTAAAAGTCGCCTGCCTTAACCAGAAATCGAACCCACCAAAAACGAATTATTATTTTATTATTTTTACAACACCAATCGAAAGGTTTATTCAAAGGTATTAATTTTTCCTAAGTGAAACAGCATCTTCAAAAAAATAAAAAAAGAAACAAAAATTGTTTTATTCCTTATAGAGACTTACATCACTCTTTATTTAACGGAGCCTCCTTTTAGGCTTGTAATCGCCTGTGCCGTGTGTGTGGTTTGAGGGCCACTTCCTCGAAAGTCAAAAAAAGTAGGTAAAAATGCCACAAATGTGTCAATTTTACCTACTTTCTTTAAACTCGTCCAAAATCTTTATTTTTAAAGATTGGTAAGGATATGATCTAAATTTCGTATATTTTAACTTTTAAAATAGTGGATTAATTCAGATTTTATTTCATTTTAAGTTCAAAACTATGGTAAAAATCTTAAAAAAAATCTAAAATCATTGGTAAAGATGCTATGTTTGACAGTACCTACTTGTTTTGTCGTTTTTGAGATCATAATGTGTCAAGCAGAATACCAGTGCAGCAGGCACCCCGCTTGCTGCTTATACTGAGTATTACTGAGCTTGGCACATTTTGACATCACGCGACGATACGCACATTTTATTTTTTTCCGTATTTTGTTATAATTTGTGTATCGTTGTGTGGTTCCAAAAATAAATGTATTTTTTCTTTCTTTTTCAATCTGAAGTTTGGAGTTATTTAATTTAATAAAAAATAATAGGCACAAAGGGATACATTTCCAAAACGCCTCCTGAGTTTCCTCTATTCCTCATAAGTATTGAATAAAAAACGTGGTCACCCCATTTCATACTTAAAGAGGATAAAAATGAAATTGATATATCTTATTAATAAATGGGTCTTTTATTTTCCCTTTGATATCAGCTCGGTTGCACATTTTTTTTCACATAAACAGAAAACTTCAGGTTGGTCTTACATTCCATACTTTGTGCGTAAAAATCAAGAAAAAGAAAATGTGGAGGATTGAGGGCCCGAATATTAACAAGGCAATAACTGGAAAACTAGGAGGAGTTGAAGCCAGCTATTTGTTTCACATTTTTTCACATTTCATTACGTACCCCCCTGGACAACTTGCAACAGCCGTAATCCTATAGTTTAAAAAAAATGCGTAGTTAATTTTTGTAAGTTGGAGGATTGAGGGCCCATTTTGAACTAAGATTATACAAAGTAGAAAAGCGTTTTGCGATAAATCTTACTTCCACAATTTTTGTTCGGGATTAACTTAGACTTTAGCATTAAAACTTTTACTGTAATGTTAATAGTTTGTTCGCAACAGCCGGGCCCTCAATCCTCCATGTGAGAACTGAGGGCCCGACTCTTCAGCTAATAACTCGGTGAAGATGACTTTCACAAAATCGATTCCAAGTTGCACATTTCTTTTATAATGTCCACTAAATCATCAGTATACTTTTATTGACTTTCGAGCAAGTGGCCCTCAAACCACACACACACCCTGTGGTGTCCAGGAGACAACGAAAAAATCTTAAACAAAAGGATAGCAATGAAATTTAACATTAAAATTTTAATTATTACGGATTATATCAATTTGTATAGGAATGGTACCTATGTGTTTTTTTTTTTTGAATGCAGTTATATTTCTTTTTAAAAACACAATGAAGTTTTCTTTCATTAAAATTTCCTATATCTAATATTTAAGGTAGTTTTCCTCCGTGTTGCAAAGTTTTGGGACACGCTGTATAGTAACGCAGTGACTGCATTGCTTCCATTAAAATACTATTACTATATATATATACTACACATTGGCGAGAAGTACGAATTTCGGTGAGGTTATAAGTTTGTAGATATTTGGACTCAGAATATCGGAGTTAGATTTTAGTGAAAATTCCTTGGTAGCTTCTCGTCGTAGAATTTTCTGTTCGAATCGGTTTGAAATGCACGAAAGCAAGCCTGTCGAGATCGAAGTGAGCATAGAATATAAAATTGATATCTTATTTTCCTTTATAAGGGAGATTCTAAAGTCTAAACTTTATTTACGAAATTACTCGATATTTAAGTAAATTTCGATAGATTTTTGAGGTGATAAGTAGTAAAGAATGCTTCGCCCAAGGAAGTTGATATGATGCTGCTACCAAATGATAGCAGAGTTGGCTGGTACTTAATGTTTTTCACAACGGGATAGTACCTACTATTTCATCTCACCTGATGCTAAGTGACGACAAGGCTGAAGGTGGAAACGCACTACACCCGGAATCCTCACCACTGAGGAGTACTACCTACTTAACTAGGATATTTTGCAAGAGAAGAAAAGTTAGCAAAATCCTTCGAATCGGTTACCAAATCCACAAATTTAATTTTACGGGTACATAATGCAATACATATTGTGTTAATTTGTTTTACGAAAATATTCAAGACGCACGAAAATTCGTGAGTCAGTACATATATCAAAATATTTATGCAGCGCAGTGTTTTATGGTTTACGTGACCAAAGGGTAGCGGTTCGGAGCGGAATCACATAGTCAATAACTTATATAACTATGTCCATTTATGAATAAGTGATACCGTATATTGAATACCAAACGATAGCTATTCTTCTCGAATATAACGGATAAATTGGACTAAGAGCTAGCCCCGGAAATAGGTGGACAATTTACAGAGCGACGGAATCCCTCTTGTTAGTTTGCCATACTATCATTATTAACAGATCCGGGCACCTCGCAGATTTTCAGTGGTGGGGGTAGGAGAGGTTGAGCAACAAAGGGGCTGAAAAGCGATTGAAGGTACACAATTTACAGAGCTCTGGATTTGGTGTGGTATAATAGCAAGCTAATCATGTATCTAAATCGAATATAACCCTTCCAGGAATTTTGGCTGGAGGAAAAGTAGTCCCAGGCGGCATCAAACTTTACCACTTTTTCGCCCGTTTTGATTTGTATGGCTAACTAACTATTATAGAGGGATTTCGTCGCTCTGTAAATTGTCCACCTATTTCCGGGGCCAGCTCTTAGTATTAATGCGTTCTTTTGTCATTATTTATTAAAGTTTTGCGTCGTCAATCTTTTGCACTTAATTATTTTTGTTTTATTTTTGAAGCGCTTAATCATATTATATTTGCGCTATGAAACGGATAAAAAAGGACTAGTTACTTTAATCATTATCTGTCTTATTAGAAAGGTTTTTTCACTTCTCATGCTCGTAAAGTTCGTCTTTATGTTGGGTATAGGCTGCATAAAATCGCTTTTTATGCTCTAGTGCATAAAGTAAAATCTTCGTCTAAGTCTCCGACTTTAAGACAAAGGTCGTCAGGTAAACAGCCACACATGCAATTAAACTTCATTGAATTAACTTGTTATTTCATTCTGTTTTTTCACTTTTTTTATTTTTGAAAATGGGTATCAATTTTATTGAAAGACCTTGATATTTTTTTTTTTATTTTAATTTTTGAATATGGGTATCAAATTAAACGCCTTGATGAGCACATTCCAAAATTATATTTTTTTTTTATAAAAAGATGAGTTTTTTTTCAATTATTGAAAATGGGTATCAAATGAAAGGCCTTGATGAGCACATTCCAAAAATATATATTTTGTCACAAAAATTGAGAAAAATTTTTTTTTTTTCAATTTTTGAATATGGGTATCAAATGAAAGGCCTTGATGAGCACATTCCAAAAATATATATTTTGTCACAAAAATTGAGAATTTTTTTTTTCAATTTTTGAATATGGGTATCAAATGAAAGGTCTTGATGAGCACATTCCAAAATTATATTTTTTTTTATAAAAAAATGAGTTTTTTTTTCAATTATTGAATATGGGTATCAAATAAAAGGCCTTGATGAGCACATTCCAAAAATATATATTTTGTCACAAAAAATTGAGAAAAAATTTTTTTTTTTCAATTTTTGAATATGGGTATCAAATGAAAGGCCTTGATGAGGACATTCCAAAAATATATATTTTGTCACAAAAAATTGAGAAAATTTTTTTTTTTTCAATTTTTGAATATGGGTATCAAATGAAAGGTCTTGATGAGCACATTCCAAAAATATATAATTTGTCACTAAAATGTTAGAAATATTTTTATTTTTATTTTTACATTATTGTTGTTTAATTTCCTCACAATCGAAGTGAAAAGCAGAGTGTATAACTCGTACATAAAACCCATTTTACCCTCGACTTGACTATATATATATATCGTCTCGGGTAAAATGATGCGTTTTATGCACTTGTTGTACAATCTACTATTTAAACACTGTGTAACTTAGACCCCTGTTTAAATGTGATGCTGTCACTTTTTTGCCAATGTTGTTTGAAAGAGACAGCGTCAAAGATCATTGGGCATATTTGACCTGCTTGATGAAAATTCGCGTACAGAAACCAAACCAGTTTTAAATTGAAGAATTCAATCCCACTTTTCAAAATATGTGTTATTTTTTTATGTACCGACCGGCAGAAAAAAAGTTATTTTACAGTATTTGTTTACTATTAAACTTTTGTTAATAAAACAGAAATTGTTACTTTTAGCATTGTGATAATGTGTGGTAGAAGCATAATAAACGTTTGTACTGTCTTTATTTATTTATTTTATTTATTATGGAAATGCTATGATATAATGATAAAAATGAAATATGGCCTGCAAGAATGCGACTCACACAACTGAGTAGCAGATCAACATATTTAGCCCTATTTCGTTTATGTACTTACGCCGCCGGTCAAATGTCCGAACAAAATGCCCAATGACCTTTAAACAGGTGTCAAAGTTAAACAATGTTTAATTTTTTTAATAACACTGTATATTATTTAAACATGTCTAAATTCACACCACATTGAAAGGAAGTCCTTCCGCTAAAAGGAAAAACTAATTAACCTATATCAATATGTGATATTTATTCAATAAACCCTTGCAGTGACTGCATTTATTTCCCACGAAGGGTCTCATTTCTAGTAGTCTTTAGATTAAGGATCACGGACGTTGTTATTGATTTTTTTTCCGAATTCAACAAAAGGAGGAGGTTCTCAATTCGATTGTATGTTTTTTTATAGTTGTTCGCGCGTATCTTCGACATTAATGGACCGATTTTAATGATTATTTTTTTGGTCGATTGAGTTTGCGTGCGAGATGGTCCCATTTAATTTTTTTTCAAATCGGTCAAGTAGTTTTCAAGTAATCCTGAAAATACTACGATTTTGCATCAACTACCTTGACGAATTTCTTATTTATGAACCGAATTAGATGTTTTTTTTTGTTGGAAAGGGGATACTTTAGTGTAGTCTTTTTAACCGACTTCAAAAAAAGTAGGTTCTCAGTTTGACCCGTATGTATGTATGTTTCTCTGCGATTATCTCACGTTTGGCTGAGCCGATTTTTCTACCTAAATAATATACCTAACCTACACTACCTAATACAGAAGGTACTTACACTAAAAATAAAAATTGTTTAAAAAACAAAAAAACCGACTTCAAAAAACCTATAAAAAGCAAGCTTATAATAGGCAGGTTTTTTGAAGTCGGTTTTTAGAATTCCGTACCCAAAGGGTAAAAACGGGACCCTATTACTAAGCCTCCGCTGTCCGTCTGTCTGTCTGTCTGTCACCAGGCTGTATCTCATGAACCGTGATAGCTAGATAGTTGAAATTTTCACAGCTTATGTATTTCTGTTGCCGCTATAACAACAAATACTAAAAACAGAATAAAATAAATATTTAAGGGGGGCTCCCATACAACAAACGTGATGTTTTTGCCGTTTTTTGCCCCATATTGATAACGACTACAGGTAGACAGTTGAAATTTTCACAGATCGTGTATTTCTATTGCTGCTATAACAACATATGCTAAAAACAAAATAAAATAAATATTTAAGGGGGGCTCCCATACAATAAACGTGATTTTTTGCTGTTTTCTGGTACGGAACCCTTTGTGCGCGAGTCCGACTCGCACTTGGCCGGTTTTTTATCGTTGTTCGCGCGTATCTTCGACATTAATGGACCGATTTTAATGATTTTTTTTTGTTCGATTGAGTTTGCTTGCGAGATGGTCCCATTTAATTTTTTTTCAAATCGGTCAAGTAGTTTTCAAGTAATCTTGAAAATTCTACGATTTTGCATCAACTACCTTGACGAATTTCTTATTTATGAACCGAATTAGATGTTTTTTTTGTTGGAAAAGGGATACTTTAGTGTAGTCTTTTTAACCGACTTCAAAAAAAGTAGGTTCTCAGTTTGACCCGTATGTATGTATGTTTCTCTGCGATTATCTCACGTTTGGCTGAGCCGATTTTTCTACCTAAATAATATACCTAACCTACACTACCTAATACAGAAGGTACTTACATTAAAAATAAAAATTGTTTAAAAAACAAAAAAAACCGACTTCAAAAAACATATAAAAAGCAAGCTTATAATAGGCAGGTTTTTTGAAGTCGGTTTTTAGAATTCCGTACCCAAAGGGTAAAAACGGGACCCTATTACTAAGCCTCCGCTGTCCGTCTGTCTGTCTGTCTGTCTGTCACCAGGCTGTATCTCATGAACCGTGATAGCTAGATAGTTGAAATTTTCACAGATTATGTATTTCTGTTGCCGCTATAACAACAAATACTAAAAACAGAATAAAATAAATATTTAAGGGGGGCTCCCATACAACAAACGTGATGTTTTTGCCGTTTTTTGCCCCATATTGATAACGACTACAGGTAGACAGTTGAAATTTTCACAGATCGTGTATTTCTATTGCTGCTATAACAACATATGCTAAAAACAGAATAAATTAAATATTTAAGGGGGCTCCCATACAATAAACGTGATTTTTTGCTGTTTTCTGGTACGGAACCCTTTGTGCGCGAGTCCGACTCGCACTTGGCCGGTTTTTTATCGTTGTTCGCGCGTATCTTCGACATTAATGGACCGATTTTAATGATTATTTTTTTGTTCGATTGAGTTTGCTTGCGAGATGGTCCCATTTAATTTTTTTTCAAATCGGTCAAGTAGTTTTCAAGTTATCCTGAAAATACTACGATTTTGCATCAACTACCTTGACGAATTTCTTATTTATGAACCGAATTAGATGTTTTTTTTTGTTGGAAAAGGGATACTTTAGTGTAGTCTTTTTAACCGACTTCAAAAAAGGAGGTTCTCAGTTTGACCCGTATGTATGTAAGTTTCTCTGCGATTATCTCACGTTTGGCTGAGCCGATTTTTCTACCTAAATAATATACCTAACCTACACTACCTAATACAGAAGGTACTTACACTAAAAATAAAATATGTATGTTTAAAAAACAAAAAAAAACCGACTTCAAAAAACCTATAAAAAGCAAGCTTATAATGGGCAGGTTTTTGAAGTCGGTTTTTTTCAATTAAACAAACGTGTACTTTTATGAAATTAATTGTTATTATTTATTTGACAGTTCAGAGAAATTGTATTTCAAACTAAAATGGTTCACTAATTAAGTCTCTTACAATGGCATTAATTTAAGGCATTTTACGTGTATCATTTTTTTTTGTATTTAAAAACGGCTCCCACCCACGAGCGATTAATCGCTGAGCGATTTTTGTCGCCGAGAATAGAACAATACAGAGTTCAAAACGTAAACGCCCACGAGCGACTTTTTGTAGCTGAGATAATCGCGGCGTTTTTTGCCGCCGCTGGTGTCACATCGCGGGCGATTATCGCATTGCAGCTACAAAAAGTCGCTTGTGGGGGGAAGCTTAAACCGTCGGATAGAATAGGGTATTTTCCAATTTTTTGAAAACTGCTTAAATTTAAAGCTTGGGACGAACAATAAATTAATTAATGTCTTTTTTCTCTATTAAAACAATTAAAGTCTAATTTATTTTTAATGGTTTTGAATTTACCGCCAAAACGCTCGGTTCGATGTCGTCTACTGTGAGACTCAACTTTGTGTAAACAATTTGAACACCTATGTAGTCTGTGTAACAATTTACTCTATTGTTTACACAAAGATGACGTCACACAGTAGACGTCGTCGAACCGAGCGTTTTGGCGGTAAATTCAAAAATATTTAAAAATAATTTAACATTAATTGGTTTAATGAAGAAAAAAGTCATTAATTATACTTTTAATATTTTTCTGTTAAATCGTTCGTCTCAATCTATAAATATAAGCAGTTTTAAAGAATTTGGAAAATACCTTATTCTATAAAATCTTGCTGCCTAACGTTTTATATTTTCAGCAATAAAATTTGAAATGGTGGTTTTATATCTTCAGGATAACTCAAATAGTGACGATAAAAACTGGATATCTGAGACTACTGCGTATCCTGATTTGATCTACTATTATAATGTCAGATTTGTTATTATTTTTATCCTACTGTCCTACTAATATTATAAATGTGAAAGTTTGTGGGTTTGGATGTTTAGATGTTTGTTCCTCAATCACGCAAAAACTACTGAACGGATTTGATTGAAATTTGGCACACAGATAGTAGATAGCCTGGATTGAAACATAGAATACTTTGTATCCCGATTTTCCCACGGGAACGGGAACCACGTGGGTGAAACCGCGGGCGGCCGCTAGTTAAGAAATAAACTAAAATTATTACATTTACATTTTGCCAGTGGGAATGGGTCTGCTTCTGAGTACCTATCGTAACGCATATTGAATTGTAAGAATTTCATTTTTATTTAATTATTTTTTATGTCTTGTAGCATGTGGTTTTTTTTTGGTAAATTTTGCCTACTTAGGTGCACTTTCGAGTAGCAGACACAGTGATTTCTCAACTAGTTGAAAGTTATTTACTCTCATTACGTATCCGATATGTGGTAGGTATTTAATTTCAACCTACCTACCCATTGTGTGCAAACTTTTTTTAATTATTGTGATGGAAAATGACCTCACTTTAAATGTGGGGCTCATTTTTCAATGTTGACGACTCTGTATGAAATATACAGGGAGAAAAAAGCAGCCCTTGACGAGTTTCTTGCCGGTTTTTCTCGTTACAATGTCTCCCGCTTAGGGTTTGCGAACCGATGGCGTAGCTTCTATGACATTCACAAGTGCTTGTAACAGCGTAGACTGAATAAGTTATTTTTGAATTGTGAATTTTGAATTTTAAGTATTAGCTTATTGCCGCGCACACTGAGGCCTGTATTTATAACCGCTCTCAACGTTGAGAGCTATCTTGAGATGTTCTTCTTATAGGAACAGCATCTCAGGTATGATCTCAAGATAGCTCTCACCGTTGAGAGCGGTTTATAAATACGGGCCTGAGTTTTGTGGAAGGAAGTTGACAGCTGTTGTCAAGTACAGGGCTGCTGGCAGGCTGTGAGCGTCTTTTGTAAGATCATAATTTAATGGGTCGCAAAATGTAATTTTTTTACTGTTTTTTTTATCCACAACGGGGTAGTGCTTGGCCTTCACCTCAGCTGATGATAAAGTGATGATGAGGTCAAAAGTGTAAGCACTACACCCGGAATCATCACCACTGAGAAACTAGCTATCTTACCTCTAACTGCCGGAACACCACAATTTTAAATTGTTGTTATGGCGTCAAACTAAGGTGAGATGGTGGTAGTTAGGTGAATTCGAAATACGTAGAGCTTAACCAGGGCCACAGAATAAATAATAGTACAACCAGGGCTCCGTCACTCCTCGCGCGAGTTTGAAGCGCTCGGCGTCCTCTGAGAGGACAAACTTCATACGTCAGAAAGGATAAGACCTACGCGATAGAAAGAGAGGCAACTAATAAGCGAGTGTTTTGGAGCAAAGGGAGCGCTGTGCGATCTGAATTGCACTTTATTGTGTCGGGGCTAGAGTCGCTATTTATTTAAACGATTCTGCGGAGTGCAAATTCTGTACGCTAGTACTATTATCTATTTTGTGGCTTAACCAAACTGCTGAGTACAAATTGTAATATTTATCATCCTGGGGATCGAACACTGAACCCCTGCGTCTTAAAAGGGTGAGTGAACCAGTAGACCACAGAAACGCATTTTTAATTAACTCTCCACGAACGAACAGACATAGGTAGGTACAGTACGAGGCAAACATCTTGAAATCGGGTGGGGATTGCGCAGAACGCGTATTTTGGGTGTGCGTAGCGGTGAGGTACGCGCGCGGCGGGAGAGGAGCGCGCGCTATTGGTCGCTCACAAGTGCACATGCGCGAACTTATCCCCACTCAGTCGAAAAAGTGTCAAGATGTTTGCCTCGTACTATATACATGTTTTATTTATTTATTTAAATTAAATTGATTGGCGATTTAATAAAAAGTGAACGCGCGTTCTCATCTAAGTATCTTTCTCTTTCGCTCATTGCCTTTCGTCACAACAGCCCCACTACATCGAGCCTAGCGCGCGCTCATATAAAATATAGAAATTAATAACGAAAAGACCACGACCCCGATGTACTAGACTTCGCTCTAGTGAAAGGTGTCTCTCTCCGTCTGAAATCGATTGACTCGCTTGACGATCTCGGTTCAGACCACCGACCGGTCTCTCTTATCATCGGAAACCCAAACCCACCCCGCCCTCTCACTAAGACCATCACCAACTGGGACGGTGTAAAATCCACCCTTTCGTCGGCCATGGATGCTGACAACTCACCGTACGCTATTGGCCCCGAATATTTTGATAGTACGGAGAAAATAGACAGTGCGGTGAGCTCCCTCACCCAACTGGTCCAATCAGCCGTTGCTGAGAACGTGAGAGAGGTACCTGTGAAAAACCACAGTGCCCTCTCTCCGGCTCTGCGCAACCTGAAAAGGGCCAAAAATGCCGCTCTCCGAAGAGCAGCAAAGTACCCCACTCCCGAATTTAGACGAAAGGCCAACCAACTCCAAAAAACTCTTACCAAAAAACTCGCAGAGTTTAGGGATGAGAGTTTTAACGAGCTTATGGCCGAGATCACCCCTTCTCACCAAGCCTACTATAAAGTGGCTAGGGCTCTCCGTAGCGATGCTATAACCCATGTCCCCCCCCTTCTCCGTCCAGATGGCTCCACAGCCTTCGAAGACGACGAGAAGGCGGAATGCTTCGCAGACAGTATCGCTGCCCAATGCTCAGTCAGCACCCAGGAGTGCGATCCATCCCATATTAGGCAGGTAGAGGAGGAGCTCAACACCTTAAGCTCCCTCCCTCTGCCCTCAGACACTGACCCTATGACAGTCTCGACTGACGAAATCCACCTTCTCATAAAAGCCCTCAAACCCAAAAAGGCGCCCGGTGCCGACGGTATCTCTAACATGGCCCTCAAGCACTTTCCCATCCAAGTGCTCGCCTTTCTCACTCTCATTTTCAACGCCTGTTTCGATAAATGCTACTTTCCAGCCGCCTGGAAGGATGCTATCGTAATAGGCATTCCCAAACCTGGTAAGGCCCCAAACCTCCCCAGTAACCACCGTCCCATTAGCCTCCTCAAGGCTCTAGGCAAGCTCTTCGAGAGGTGCGTACTCGCTCGTATGAGAGAGCACCTCTTCGGGGAAGACTTGATTATCCCCCATCAATTCGGCTTTAGGCCAAAACACTCATGTCCGCGTCAGGTTCACCGCATAGTCGAGTATATCTCCAGCGGTTTCTATCCAAAAAGATACAAAACAGTAGCAGTCTTTTTCGATGTCGCCAAAGCTTTTGACAAGGTTTGGCACACCGGACTAATCGTCAAGTTACACAGACTAAATCTGCCCTTGCGTTTGGTCCGGTTAGTGGCATCTTTCCTCCATCACCGTACCTTCCGGTTTAGACACGAAGGTATCCTCTCATCCCCTCGCCCTATAACAGCAGGAGTGCCTCAGGGCTCAGTCCTCGCTCCCCTGCTGTACATAACTTACACCAACGACATCCCCATCCCAAAAGGTGGCGTTGAATTATCCCTTTTCGCGGACGACACGGCTCTTTACAAAAAGGGCCGTAACGTCGAACAAATCCTCCCAAAACTTCAGATCTCCATTAATGCACTAGGCAAATGGTTCCGTAAATGGCGCATCGAAGTTAATCCGGAGAAATCCTCCGCAGTTTTCTTCGATAGAAAGCGCCGTAGAGGGCTCCCCAGTCACCGACCACCCACTATGCTAGGCAAATCCATCCCCTGGCAAAAGTCATCCAAATACCTCGGTGTCACTCTGGACCAGAGTCTCTCTTTCGAGCCTCACGTCAAAAGAGTGACCCGTAATGCCCGTTTTTATCTCCACCGACTCAACGCCATGTTGGGTCGTCACAGTAAAATGTCCCTTCGAAACAAGCGAACACTCTACAAGGTTTGCATACGTCCGGTGATGACATACGCCTCTGCCGTATTTGCTCACGCCGCTCCCAGCACACTTGACAAGTTACAAGTAGTTCAAAATCTTTTCTGCCGCAGAGCGGCCAACGCTCCTTACTACGTCCGCAATGCGGACTTGCATAGGGACCTAGACCTTCCCACCCTCCAGCAATGGACCATAAAGGCCTCTGAGCGCTTTTTTAAAGCGGCAGGAGACCATCCTAACCCCCTCATCCGTTCCGCAGCGGACTATGACCCGCCTGTTTCCTCCGCTCCGAACTCCCGCCGACCTAAATCGGTCCTAACGGACCCTCCCAACAAGCTTTCGTCTGACCTGAACCTCCTCCTGGAGGCGACGGAGGACGATTAACCCCATCAACCCCGACCCCTCAGGTCACCCCCCGCCCGCTCTGGCTGATTGATCCCCCTCAGGGAGTCAGCTTAATAGTTACTTGTCTTCTCGACGCACAATCACTTAGGTGAAATGTGACGTCTGCGCTGTCCTCTCCCCTGAGGGAGGGCAGTCGCCTCGGTTGAAGGTTCGTCGCCTGTCCGGGCACGCAACCAATCTATGGCGGTTTTTAGTCAGTACAAGTCTGACATAACCAGATTAGCTCGGTAGCAACCGGCTAGGTGGTATCCAATGAGGATTTTCCGCCTCCTTTCCCCCCGCGGGGCAGGGTAGCTTGGATCCCCTAAGGTGAAAGACTCAAAAAAAAAAAAAAAAAATAACGAAAATATCAAAATGGATTTTTTTCGCGATTTCACAGTTGGTTCCATAGTAAAAGTTGTTCAGTTTAATGGTCCCTATTACCATATTCGGAATTAGGGGTATTTTTGTAACATGTTGTATAGGTAGAGATACCTTACCTTCAACACTAGGCTTCTCGCAGACGAAGTAGTTATGTTCCCTGCAACCCCGGTCGTTCCACATGAAGGTGGGGGTCGCTGGTGGGGGCCGGGGCGGGAACTCCCGGCGCGCCTCCACGCAGTCCTGGCCGGAAGTGCCGTCGTCGTTGGGCTGGCTGCTGTGCTTCCTCCAGCCGGGGAACCAGTCTGTGAAGAGTTTCAGCGTAAAAAAGACAGTCACGTCAGTCCACTACTCTTGAAAACATATCTCAGAGATTAATTAATGTTTAAAGGAGAATACAAAAAACTGCCCATTGATGCCATAACCAAAGATTTGGTCGAAGTCCCATAGAAATTTTGGCATGATCTTTTTAGATTTTAGTGTATGCTGTTTTATACAATACTAAATAGTACCTATATACTAGAAAAATACGACTCGCACCAGATTATATTCTCGGACGGGAATCGAACCCGCGACCTTTGGAAGTCCGGTCCAATGGTCTTATCGTTGAGCTACCGAGTCACTGTAGTGGGATCATCGAATTTCTTCTTGTATATTCCTTCAAGCATCGGAAAATGAGACACAATTTTTCAATTGATTTAGATGAAACAGCTATATAATTTTTAAATTTAAGATTATATATACCTAGACAATTATAATATATAAAAATAATTAATGTTTAATATTATATAGGTAATTTGTTTCAATGGAAACATAATATTTTATGCTTTCTATTTTCTCGAGAATTGTAGGTAAATATTCCAATTTGTTACCTATATATCTGTTGAACAGTTATAGTTAATATTTATTACTCATATTACTAAGAAAATTCATTATCATCAGTAAGTACACTATTTATTAATAAAATATTTTATTAAACCACCAACAAGATATTGATCGTCTGCGCTCATCAAGCATTAATCAACTGAATAACATTTTCAGAAAGTCTTATTTCTGAGTATTTCCAATTTCAATTATAGAACCTTCGCAATTAATAATCCCAGTGGCTAAAAAACCAATTTAGGGCACAAACGACCGCCGAATGAAAGTCATCTCGGTTTCTTTATATATTTCCTTTGTCCACAACAAGTAACGTTTGTTGATGTTCGTCCTTCACAAAAGGAGGGTGTATAGCGTCATTAAGGCCAGGTAATGATTAGGGCTTGGGGGTGGAAGTGTTTCGTGCCTTTATGCGTTTTTTTGTAGTCTCTATATTTTTTATTAGACTGTAAAAATGCTGTTCAGTTCAGTGATTATGCAGAATCGCAGTCGCAAGATGAGATAATTAGAAATAATGAAGAAAACATTAGGAATGGCAGGATAATTTTGCTGATTCACAAATCGCCCACCAGTCGGCGCACTACCACTAATGGCCGGTATACATTTTGATTAGTGATTAGTGCGAGTGGCTCGTTTAGTGTTTAGTGTTTAGCAAAAAACACGTTCGGACAGTCTCTGATTAGTGTTAAGTAATTGTTTTTTGCTAAACACTAAACGAGCCACTCGCACTAATCACTAATCAAAATGTATACCGGCCATAACTTGACGCTATGTGTTTGCTATCAATTTTTGGATGTTCGAAGCGATTTTTCGTAAATATCAAATTTTCTTCCAACACATTTTAGTTTTCTTAAATCTTTAATTGGTTTACTGTCTGACTTCCATAATAATAATTGATTAGTACCAACCATTTTAGATATAATTTAAAACAAATGGGACAATCGGAGATAAATGCCCATACAAAGTTCTCCAGCAGCAGGAGCGCCACCAAGTGTGATACATTTTGTGACATCCCCCCATTGTAACGGATATCCTTAAACTACACTAGACCGATGTGGATCACGTTCGCCTATTTGGGCGTGTTATAATCTTCGATCATGTAATAATGTGACATACTTTTCGTTGCGTCGCGTAACGTGGTATTGAGTAGCAAGGCGTGGATACACGTATAATGTAGTGTTAACTCCTAGCCTCTATGTAAAATATTATATCGGGACGCGTCCTGATCGATGTACGTGACCCACGTCGGCCTACGGCTGATTTAACAGAAATATCGATAGGCTAATGTATTTCCGGCTTAAAATTCAGTATGTTTGAAAAGCTCTGACTCTTTTTTAGGGTTCCGTACCCAAAGGGTAAAAACGGGACCCTATTACTAAGCCTCCGCTGTCCGTCTGTCTGTCTGTCTGTCTGTCACCAGGCTGTATCTAATGAACCGTGATAGCTAGACAGTTGAAATTTTCACAGATGATGTATTTCTGATGCCGCTATAACAACAAATACTAAAAACTGAATAAAATAAATATTTAAGGGGGGCTCCCATACAACAAACGTGTTTTTTTTTTGCCGTTTTTTGGTGCGACCCTTCGTGCGCGAGTCCGACTCGCACTTGGCCGATTTTTTCTTTCTTTATGTGTGAAGATTAATAAAAATAGCCTCAATTTTTAATTTTTTCAATGTTTTTGTTGCTATTTTATACATAAAGTAACTTTTTGAAAAATGACTGTTGAATATTCTTCTATACTTACCTTTGTCATTACATTACTGATTTTTCTATATTTGAAAATACTGGCCTTACCTATTGACCCGCTTTCGGTAGGATTGTATGAAGAGTTGTGTATTTATAACACACCATTTAACCGAACCAAATATAATAAAATTAAAAACTCAGGAAATAAAAAAAAAACTTATTTGCAAATGCCATTTTGAAGGTATGAAAGCAATTTTTATTAAGCGCCTATGATAGTGGGGGGTGATTGCATTTCGATCGGGCTGTCATGAAATATGCATAGAATGGCAATCTGGGCTGAAAAACCAGCGAGCTTCAATTATGGAACGTAGCCTACTGAACTGAATTGCTTTTTAAATTTTCGCTGTGAATTTGCAATTACGCTTTTACAAAATAACAAAAGAGTATTTTCCGATTGTAAAAAACGCACCTTGTCTTATAATCGCTTAACAGGCTTTTCACATTTTGTTGAGTTATATTTGGAGAATTATTTTTATTTTAACAATAAAATAAATGAAATAAAATATTTTTATTTCAGATTGTACATCCATATAAGATTAGTAACAATGCTGGCTTTTTAGGGTTCCGTAGTCAAGTCAACAAGGTTATAGTTTTGGCAAGTCCGTCTGTCTGTCTGTCCGTCCGTCCGTCCATCCATCCGCGGCTTAGCTCAGAGGCCCATACCTTAGTACTAGAAAACTGTAATTTAGCATGAATGTGCATATTAGGTACTTACGCCGAAAAAGTGAAGATGTTTTTTTTCTCGTCAATCCCATAGTGTGGGGTGTCTTATATTGTAGGCTTGTCAAATACTTTTCAATTCAGAGATCTATTTCAGAAATATTAAGCTTTAAAGGCAAAAAAAAAATGGAGTCAAGTGTCCCACCGGTAAACGGTTACGTGAAACAATTTTGGACAGTAGGTAGTACATATAATGAAATTAAAAGAAAATCTATCACTGATAGGTAGGCTTTACATGTTAACGAGTAATAGTCGATCAACTTATAAATAAATTTTTCATTCGTAAAAATTTCATTAAATAGTAAGTATTGTACTTAATTGTTAGGGTATATTTATCATTATTTTGATGAGCCAACCACCTTAACTTAGAGTTGGAAATAATTTATGCTGATTAATCTTAATGGAAAGCCCTCTCAATATCATGATGCAATTGCAATTTTCTGGGTAAAAATAATACACGAATGAGTATGATATGAAGCAAATAAATACAATTTACTCCAAACAAATATTGATCAACTGTAAAACTGTACAATTTCAGCTGTATAAATATGTGGATAGATACCAAATAAAAATAACTGAAAGATATTATGTTTATTCAGCACTGGAAGCAAAGATCAAGCAGGAAATTGAAAATATCTTCGCTATGTTTATTATCTTAGGGTATCAAGAAAATGTTGCAAAAATACAAAACGAATTTTAGATTCGTGGGCAAAGCTGTACAAGCTTGTACAGCTTTTCAGATAGTGATACTTTTATGAGCTAATACGAGAATATTAACCATAATTTTACAATAAACTGCCTAATACTTGCCTCGAGTCGATACGACATGCTTTTGTGAGTTAATGTCTTCGGACGAATTCTTCATATATTATGATTGAACTCAACTTACAGGTGAGTTCGTTTAATCATTATTAACCGCTTCATATTTAACAAAATATGAATAGATTTGCTGGTGTTAAATGCAAAATATTTGCTTTGAGTCAATGCGACATACTTGCTTTTATAAGATATTTTTTCCCTTGTCAATACGTGATATTGACCAGTGATACTAATTTGACTTAATACGAGATATTAGCCGTAATTTTATAAAAAATATACCTAGATTTGCTGACGTAAACTGCAGATTATTTACTTGAAGTCACAACGAGATACTTGTATGTGTTAATATGAGATATTAACCGTTATTTTACAAATATTAATAAAATATTTGCTATCAAAGTTGAAGGCTTAATAACCTTTTTAGTAAAACATCAAAATTGTTGTCACTGATACAGCTATGTACATACAAGTACTTTTATATGTTTTCGGTTTTCTCGAACAACCTTATAAAACAATATTCTGATTCCTTCTTATTTTGTTTTTCTTCGTGAAAAAATCAGCAATGATGTTGTACATCAATATACACTACCACAAGTGTTAAAAATGCCCTTGAGATCAGTAAAATTTTAAAAAAACATTATTAACTCATCGCCGATTCGTTGAAAATGAATCATGCGATTATCTTGTATTGTGCCACGACTGAAAAACGTTCGTATAGTGTCTTTAAAGACCGTCAGCGCGACGACACCTACTGCTCAGTCCTCTCTAAACTTGGGGTCTGCCACAACAACCGTAACCATATCTTGGAACACAAGCAATTGGGACGAGTTGACGGACAGCAACCAGCGCAGGGCCAGTTTAACGTGTTTCATCAGCCTTGCGGCACCTACCTGCAGCTTCCAGCTCCAAGGGCTACCTATAATCACCACCGTCGGCACCGTCGCGCTACTGGATCAGAACAAAAGGTCTGTACCTTGTCTGTATTTTTAGCTGGTCAGCTAAAATACGTTCTTGATTCGAGTAAAAACTATCAC
Source organism: Agriphila tristella (assembly GCA_928269145.1). Taxonomy (NCBI): domain Eukaryota; kingdom Metazoa; phylum Arthropoda; class Insecta; order Lepidoptera; family Crambidae; genus Agriphila; species Agriphila tristella. The sequence continues at coordinate 32,873,148 of OV743431.1, forward strand.
AAACGACCGTTATGTGCTTTCCAATACTAATCCTAAGTATTCACTTAGTTAAATTAGAAAATAAACAAGTATACATATTTTATTTTCTTAACAAAAGAAAATAGAACATGTGGGTACTTTCTGAACATTTTATGGAGGATGCTAGAACAACAATAAACTAATAACATGTGTCCTGATAATGTCATGGCACAACTATTAGTCTTTGAGACCAGTTGCTTTTACACACAGCGCAAAAAGCATTTAAGACTAGCGGCCGCCCACGGCTTCGCCTGCATGGAAATGTTTCTTGCTATCCCTCGGGAACAATATTTTCCTTTCAGGATTAAAGGTACCGTATGTCCTTCTCTGTAACCCAGACAACGTGTATAAAAATTTCATGATGATCTATTCAGTAGTTAAGATGTGAAGGTGTAACAAACAAACAAACAAAAGGACTTTTTCATTTTTAATATTAGTAAGGATGTTATTTAGGGTTCCCTATGTATTTGCATAAAATTTTAAGGCATAATATGTCTTAGCATAATATGATTTCGCCCAATGATGTTTACGCATAATATTACTTAGTCATAACAGCTTATGCATATTTTTTTTAGGCATAACTAATTCAAGCATAATCATGTTTAAGCATAATATTCTTTAGCATAAATTTAAACACGCATAATGTTATTAACGCATAATTATAATAAACAAAAAAATGAATACACTTCGAAACTTACACATTTAAAAGCTATTGCTAAAAATTTACACTTGAAATAAATATTGTTTGTCACATGCATGGCTAGGGGTATGAATTTACAATGTCGAAGTTGAAAACACCGAATTTTACAAGACCTATGGACGAAACACCGAAAATCAAATGATCGAACGGTTGTTTGGCTGTACGTTTAAAATCACGAAAGGACATTTTAACTAAAATACTAAATCCCGAAGCTTTAAAAACTGAAGTTTAATTGAGGGTTACATGCCAGCAGGTCGGTTCTGGCACTTCGCCGACCGCTGCCGCGGCACGCTCACTTCGCTCGCTCGGCTCGTGCGTTGTAGGTTGCAATGAAACTTAACCTCCTCCTAGCTCGCTACGCTCGCTCGTCGTCGCACCTAACAGACTTTTGGGATTTTGAACTATCGGCATTCTAACTTTCGGGATTTCGAACTATCGGTCATTTAATAATCCATCTTAAGTTACAGTCAATCGGATATCGATATTTAGGATTTTCGGTATTTTGAAAATCGGTGTTTTATACGTCGATATTTCGATCGTAAATAAATTAATATGAAATTTTCGGCATTTTAATACATGCGGTAAGTATGTATTAAAATGCCGAAAATTTGCAAGAAAATAAATAAGTACGTTACGTAAAATTGTTTATTCTTATGTTTTTGATTTTTATGTCTTAATAATATTAGGCGAATAGAAAATATGCCTAATAACATTATGCGAAAACAAATTAGTCTAAATGATTATTATGCTTATATAAATAGTATGCCTAAAAACAATTATGCCAAAGTATTATTATGACAAAAAAAAATATGCAAAATCCGTTATGCCAAATCAAATTAGGTATAAATCCATTATGCGAAAACAAGGGATCCCGTTATTTAGACAATAAACTTCATGAGTTTTGGGTCTCATTCTTTGGCTTTTGCACAGCACTACACATAATCATCATCTTTACTAAATGTTTTAAACCAATATTTTTAACCATTATTTTCAGGCTTCAATGCCCTATTAAGATGACACTTATGTCTGGGTATTAATTACCAAAATTTCTCAAATGTACAAGTATTAGAAACTATAAAAACAATGATTCAAATATTTAAGATCCTCATTAACTATCAAGAAAGTACTATTACTCTCAGCCAAACATGTAAATTTTGTGGCCTTGCATTGAATTTCTAAAATTAGTTGAATATTGACAAATAAGGAAAAACAAAATATTTTTAGAAGAAGCTATTAAAATAAAATAAAATACATTTTAGTGACTTTGTCAGATACTTAGGAACTATTACAGCAGTTTGTACTGCGGTAGCATTACTATTTTAACACTTAAAAATGTAATATTGGACATGCTTAAGGCTTGTACAAATTTAGCATAAATGTTTAACTATATTAAAATGATTAATATAATAATTACGATTTATATCGTACTATGGACCTTTTGTAACCGTCCAAAAGGCACAAAGGAATCTAGATGATCACGGCCTATGGAAGAAGCTAAAACCTAAGTGGAAACCTAATAACCTACAGGACAGGAAGACAATCAAAATCCGCTTACTACTTACCGTTGATTATAACTAAACTATTGGAACCTAATTTTACTGGAATAAATAACCTCCAAAATACAATTTACTAAATTTACTTTATTCAACCCTAACTAACCTACAAAGAACCTTACTAACAAGCTTTGTGTGATCTGAGAGGACCTGTGAATGTCTAATGGAGGAACCCTGGATGTGATAATTAGTGAACCCAAATTCTTTTAAAAGTGTGATTAGTATTGATTTTCATTTTCCAATAGAAGTATTCGCTTTTATTACTAGATTTTAATTATTCCTGCTACTACAATTATTTCTAAATAAAAATACCACTAAAAGAAAGTTATTGCTCTTTTGATACAACCAGAGAAATAGAAATTAAGTCTGTGTTTTTCCTAAGTGAGTCTACTTTAACTTCATATTAATTCTTAATATCTGTCATATTGCCAAGGGAAACCCCATAGCTCTTTAGTGTCAAAAATGGGAATACTATAAATAGAGAGGAAAGCGTTCCCAACTACGTTCCGTTGATGAAGTAAGTATGAGTGAAATAAACCTACGTTGATAGGAAATGATCAAAGTGAATTTATGAGTTAAATGGAGGATTGTTATAAGGTAAAAGAGGGTATGTTCAGCCATAATAGACTGTAAGGTAAAAATAGGTAAGTCGGGTAATAGAGAAAAGTTAAATTTGGATAATTCTCTTCCGCTGCCAAGTGTCAAATTATAGGTCATGTATGACGTTATCCTAAATAATGTAAATTATCTATTGTCAACTTAATTCATTAAAATAAGAGAGATAATTGGAGATAAGTTAAGAAGTTATAGTCGCCTGAGATCAAAGCATAATAAAACCCTCAACGCTTTTAAATAAGGATTCTTTTACTTTCTTAAGTTATTGTACAAGTAGTGAATATGCAATTGTGTTTTTGCCAGCTAGGTACAAAGCACCGCCCCGCTTTATACAATGGATCTCGACACCGAACGTGGGCAACCCTCTTCTGGCCAGCCAAATTGTTTTTCATGATAAATCTACTTAGTAAATTTTATTATATTAAGATATTTGGTCTTTGTCAGTCTGTTTCTACAAAAGAGGACGGAGCAAAATACTCCCAAGCGAACTATCAGTTTTCACAATGAGGAATTCTCCTTCAATTGTGATGGCTGAATTACAATTTTTTTTCTTTAATAAATAATTCTAGTATGACTGTTTAACATTATAACAGATGGACACAACATTACTATCCATTTACTTGGGACACTGATAGTTCTCATATTCTGAAGGAAAGACAATTCTAAACAAGGTAATAAAGTTCTATGACGGATTTTTCACACTTTAATCTCGGCTAAATTATAAATATACAACCATAAACCGAATTGACTTCAGTTCATTTCATTTAAAGTTAAAGGCGATATTTCAATTAAATGTTGAGTAGACTAGGCAATATTTGATTTCAATAAAATTCTATTACTTTCATCCTCAAATTGAGTCAGTTGAACCTAGTTGAAATATTTGAACTCAGATAATATGTTGAACTTATTATTTGTGAATTTAAGATATTCACTAAATAATATAATATTTTCATAGTAGGTAGATACTTTTCAAAGTATTATCTCACTGTTAGTCATAACCTTCATTCTGTTAATTTGAAAGGTTTACTCAAACTATGATCTAGTGTTCCATAAACTGTGATTCAACATTAGTCTAATGGTAACACGGGATTATTCCATACGCCCAGATCTTGTTTCAGTATTCCTCCCACAATCACCAAAACGGATTATCTCAACTGTAAATGACCAATTGAAAACAGGTTCAATTTTACCAATCCAATTCAAAGACGAATAATTATTCTTTATTTATGATTCAACTTTCACTATTAAATCATTATCCAATGTTAACAGAAGAATTTGTCTAGCTTTAATTAATAGTAAATCAAACTGTAGGTACTACTGAAGCTTGCAAAGTCTACTCAATTGAGCACATCGTAGTAATTATTCACAACACTGAGTCATAGCGTTAATAGATCTTTGTTAAGGCGCCTACTATGGAAGATTGATACTTTCCCCTCGGATCCTATCCAGTAGTTTCACATAACCTTTCGTTCACTATATTTAACACTTCTGCGCTTCCTAGATTCCGTTCCTAAATCATCCTACCTCATCACATCCTAGTCAAGTTCCTATGTACCACTGAATGACCTGCGGCAGCCATCTTGTTGGTACCATTCTCGACACCACCTGCCTATGTCTCGCTTCGACAGCCATTTTGTCGTACACCAACCTATTTGCGGCCTACCTAAATCTGATACACTGCGAATTGACCTACCTCTTCTTCGCCTATGTAAGAGTTCCTAGCTTATCTAACGTTACTGCTGTTACCTTGCTGACAGCTCGACCTTCTTGAGAACGTCCATTCTTTTACCAGCATCCAAGTTTCCCTCCCGCCTTGAGATGCAAACCTAACCTACTGTTCCTACGCGCCTAACAATGAATTTATAAACCTAATGAGTTTACCTGCCTTCCAGCGACTAAATTTAGATTTCCTATGCAGTATTTGTGATGCTTACCCCATCACCGAAGCCCGAATCTGTACAGCGTGAGCAAGCATGACTCGCCTAATTCTCTCCTAACAGCTTGGACGTGCTCAGCGCTGGTGGGACGGGACAGCGCTGAGTCCTGACAGAAGAGGATTAACACCACCAAGTCATATCCTCCACGATTGGGCGAGGAACACTCCTGCGCGCCGTTCGGTTCGTTGGCTCCCAAGCGAGTTGGCTAACTTGGTGATATTAAGTGACTGAACTAGGTGTCTTTTAACAGAACCCGCATTGCACGCCACAGAGCAATGCTACATTACCTACCCCTTTGAGGATTGACCGAACGCCCCTTAGAGACACAAAACTATTGATATTTATTCAAAATCAAACCCCCTTTATCGTTCCCCAACTGCTTATATAAATTTCAAACTAATTTGATTCGGAAACTTCTTCGATTTATTGGGAAATTTACTTTACTTTATGAACATTCGCAACCAAAATCTACCTACTTTAATTTCAAGCTTACTTATACCATATAAGCCCTAATTAAAGCGTATATGCAAGAGACTCGCACCCGGTTGCGGACCTATACGTCAAAACCTCAAATAAGCACTTTCTTCCTGACTTCTTGCTGTTTTCTTGCGTTATAAAAATACTACTTGTTCGAAACTATCTTACAAAGAGGGTATTGACGGCTTCTACCGAGGTTCCACTTGATGCTACGTTGACGACGAGGAAAGTAAAGAGAGCGATTTCCCTCGAGCCGCGTCTTTTATAACCCCCCAAAATCATTCACTCACTCCAGGAACCTCACCCCACACGATCTAAGCATCTTTTTTTTCTACCTTCATTTCCCTACTTTACATAAATTGTTCCTAAAATTTTCCCTTCTCCTTCAAAAACGGGGAGAATTCAGTTTTGTCTTACTCAACTTGTAAATATAATATTTAAGTTACTAATCTTACAAAATGAACCCCTATACTAATCAATAATTTCAACGTACAATTCAACTAACTAATGACCTCCTATGTTCAAGATTCTCTATACTCAAGCGCACAATGACGCTCCATTTTTAACCAAATTAAAATTAATCTGTTACCTAAATATTTCTCTATACTGATATTTCAGCTACATTTGATTTAAGCAATTCATACAATTGTATGAAATAACGTTTCAATCATAAATAAATCAACAAGTTTTCCCCCTTACATCATTTCTAACAAAACTAACAACTTTGAGTAATATTCAGCATATTTATCCAGAATCATATGAAATTATTGTACTATAATCATAGAACTCTGATTAATACGAATTTTATATTCACAACAAATTGAACCTCCCATATGCTACAATTATAATCCAACCTTTTCAATCTTTTTATCTCGCCTTCCCCAAAATATCATAACCTCTAGAATCAATTTGCTAAAATACGTATTACAACATTTTCCATTAAATATTTGGTCCAATTAAACCTAAAATTTCCGTTCAATTTAGCATCACAATGTTGGTACTTTAAAAACCCTAACTGGCAACACTCATCCGACTACTTTTACATTTCCTAAATGCCTACCCTCATTTGAATTATAAACCTGCAGCATAAAATCCCGCTTTCGAAGGAACTTCATATCAATCTTTCTTCGTACAACACCCAACGACAAGACAAACTTTATTAGGCTCCATCCACATTTCCCATGAAATACTTTCTTATTACACCTTCAATAACTATTGTTTATGTTTTTTAATAATATTTCTAGATTTATCCTTACAATATTTCTATTAATTAATTATCTCCCCTTTTATTTTACAATTCGAGTTTTCAATTTACCACTAAACTGTCAACTAAACTCCGCCCAGAATAAAACATAATTTCATTTCTTTTCTTTCTCTCTGTATTATCTCTGAACATCAAACCATATTATAAAATCAAATTAAACTTCCATTTTAATTTCAAATCTCCAATTTAACTGTGTCATGAAGCAAAGACATGGTATAACAAAATACCCTAATTTAAACAAATACCGCCTACGATTAACGAAATGTACTAGATCCGCTACAAAATTCTCCAAGCCAACTAAACTTGCATTTATCCCCCAAATCTAACTAATGTCTAATATTTCCTAAAACAAAATTTAAATTTACAACTATGGTTTGGCAAAGAATATGGGACTTGCCTTGCGACCCTCAGTCACCATTTGGCAATCGATTTCTCATCGATTGATCCACTGGAATGACCTACTATATTTAATTTCGTTCTTTAGCTAAAACACATCACGTGGTGTGACACTACTGACAACTTACAAAAATAATTAACACCGAATTCAATCCTTTTTTAAGTAATCTTCTAAAATAAACTATTATAATGATATTCGAGAGGCTCTAATAAAATTTGATAAATAAACAATAATAAATATAAATAAATTTTAGGCCCATTAGCGTCGTTACTTAGACAGAGACTAATATTTGAATTTTAGCGCCGTGAAAGATTAAAAGAACTTCCGATATTATTGCTAACTCAAAACCTGAACTACTCTTTATTATAATAACTTGTTCGATAGTTAAATAATATTATGCTCAATATGAAACAAAATTCGAAAAATATTTGAGACAAAATAACATGTTCAGTTTTGAACCGTTACAGCTCGACCCCAAAATCCTGCACAGGTGACAAGACTACGTATTGGATCCGGAGTAGGATTTTCCTTCTCAATTCTCAAATATTTATTCCGTCTCTACTCTTATTCCTCAATTTTTACTCATACATCCCTTTTGTAAAAAAAAAACCCTTCCCCCTAATAACCCTAACCATTATTATTTCTCCAAGATCAAAGAATTGTTGGGTGAACCCTAATGTAAATGAGATTTAGATTGTAGAGTGTATTTAAACCAAGACAATATTGAAAAGTTATCAAGCGAGTTTTAAGTTTTATGTGACTTTTGCCAATTCCGTCTTATGCATATTCAACACCAGAGTCGTACAAAATCACGGTAAGGTGTGGGTTGTGAATCCACAGCTCCTAGTAAGCCTACATGGACAAATAAGTCTTTTTCTAACCTTATGAAAAAGTCTGCGTATGACGCTACATATTTGTGCATTGTACCCTTCCACAATCAAGTATTACTCCTTTCTTGCCAACAGGGCCTACTCCGTCGGTTCGAAGTGAGCCTATACAATGACCCTATATTTCCAAAAGCTTACTTAAGACTCTAGAACAACCCTAATATCGCCTTGGAGAGTGTGCAGTTGTCGAGTTCAATTCATAGCTCTTAGCTTCTTGTGTAGTACGAATTTCGGACAGTTGTTCACACCAGGACAATCACAAACATCAACAGTGTTCGTTTTTCTAATTTTTTTTTCTCTATCCTGACACCAAAAGTCCTACTGTACAAAATTCAAGTTGTCAACTCTAGAACGCCAGTCCGGCCGCAAGCACAAACGAAGCGCTAAAGCAGTGTGGTGGTCTTATCTCTTGAATCAATAATAAAGCTTGCATTCAGGTTTCACATATGTTATAATCCAAAGCCCTCCATATAGAATCTAAATTTAGCATCTACTCTTAATTCACACTAACTCTCATTCTAATCAACCTTTAAAATTAATATTCCAATCATACTCATAACCTATATTAGATTCTCATTCTATTCATCTGTTCTTATTACGCTGCATTCACTGTCTTCATTCACTAGCCTACATTCACGCCACCTAAGATTATATCATAACTACACCCTGAATGCAAATATAAATAACTAAATTGTATAGAGATTAATTATACCGTGTTAGACTCAATACGCTGACTGTCACCCGAAGAAATTATATGTAACATTTGCAAAAATGTATTATCTCAAACACTTTACGAAAGAGAAAAGAGAGAGAGAAAGAAAAAAAATCTTATATCACGCACTTAATACACTACGCTTTACACTCCTCCCACATTAAACAAGGTGTTCTCTATCAAAACACATTTCAAACTTACGTTAACGTAAAACTTTAAACTACCCCTTTATATATGAACTTATTTCATGTAACTGACTCATTATCAATTTTAATTATGGTATATTTAACTGTATATGCCTTTTCCTCTTCATAACCCTGCCTAAACACAGTCGGACCTCCTGCCAACTACCTAGATCTATATCATCTTAACGACTGCCTAGACCTATATTTAATCAAAAAAAAATTCCCCCCCGGAAAAGAAAATTGTGTGTTGGTGGCTTTTCTTTTTTTTTTATAACCTATACCTAAAGTCTTAAACTATTCTACTCTTAAACTATACCAAAAGTCTTCCAAACTACTTTCTATACCACTACCTAAAACTAGTAAAGCTCCGAAACACATGTTAAATCACTACTTGTATCTAGTTAAACTACAAGACTTTCAACAAACCGCACACGACATCCAACATAGTCTCAACTCAAAAACTTACTTTTGAGATATAGTGTTTCAAAGATTTAGAAAATCTTAATTCCTGACTGTGAAATATTTATAGCCTGATCGTATATTGTTAAAAGTTACATTATTCTATTTTGTATAATTTAAAAATAAAGTCTTAGGATTAATATATAAGGATATTCGAGCTACTTTCTAAAACCCCCTAGACTTCTAGAGCGCAAAGAGTATTGATTAGAAAGAAGTACTAAATTAAAAATAAACAAGCAAAACAGTAATCATCATCATCATATCTGCCGCACGACATCCACTGCTAGGTATAGGCCAAAACCAGTAAAACAGTAATAACTCAAAATAACAATTGATTTTATATTACATTGACGGGCAAAACGGGACCAAGTCACAGTTAATACGCTCACATTTATAAATAACTAGAGGCCGCCCGCGATTTCATCTGCGTGGACAGTTTTTTCTTTGCTATCCCTCGGGAACTGTACGTTTTTTTTTCCCGGATGAAAGCTACCCTATGTCCTTTTCTGTACCCCTAACAACGCCTATGCAAAATTTTATGATGATCGGTTCAGTAGTTAAGACGTGAAGGCGTAACAAACAAACAAACACATAAACTAACAAACGAACTTTCGCATTTATAATATTAGTAAGGATTTTCTAATTTGGTGTGTTAATTGGAGATGTAACACTAACTTATGTTTTAATAGCCTCGGTACCAAACAACACCATCTCAAAATGCAATCCAAACGACTTAAGGCTACGACAATTTTACTAGATTGTACAGAAAAACTGCTAATTCTGAATATATAAATAACTCAAAATTCAATTCCTTCCAGTCAACACCATGCCGAATATCATGTGCGAAATATTTAAACTAACAATACCGACCTAAATACCCGCATATCAATTCTACTTATAGTCTCCTCACCAAAAATTGCACTTACATAAATGTTAGTATCAACCAAACAATACTCCATTCCTAACCTTAACATCTCCACCACTAGTCTAGGATTGAATCGAACTAAAACCTCTGGCTAACTATATCCTAACCCTACCTTTACTTCTCAAATGATTCATAACAAGTACTCGAGTGCACAACGAACTCGAGTCCGAACTCTGCCCGGTTTACCCTAAAAAAACTTAATTTCTACGAAAGCTCTTGCAACTCTTTTTTTTAAGTGTTCCGTACCCAAAAGGTAAAAACGGGACCCTACTACTAAGACTCCGCTATCCGTCTGTCTGTCTGTCCGTCCCTCCGTCCGTCTATCCGTCCGTCCGTCTGTCTGTCACCAGGTTGTATCTCATGAACCGTGATAGCTAGACAGTTGAAATTTTCACAAATGATGTATTTCCGTTGCCGCTATAACAACAAATACTAAAACCAGAATAAAATAAATATTTAAGGAGGACTCCCATACAACAATCGTGATTCCCTTTGCTGTTTTGGGTACGGAACCCTTCGCGCGCGAGTCCGACTCGCACTTGGCCAGTTTATTTTATTTTATTTGAGATCAGATCTCTCAAATAATTAAAATATAGTACCCGTACTAATTTGGTTTTACAAAATCCACCGCTTTGAATTCCACAAAACCACGCTCCCTAATATTCGACTTATGTAAATGTTGAAACTAATCATTTCGAATTAAATATCTAATTCTCAGAAAAACGTCAATCACATTCTTTGCTACCATTACTATTCTACATGATTTAAATATTTTAAACTCTCCTTTTATCATTAAATCCCAACACATTATACCTCCCTAGCCAACTTCCTCAACATTGTTTCCACAACTAAAACATCTTAGTAACTAGTTCTACAACGACCCCCAGTTAGATAATTTCCGAAAGTCACGACGATTAGTTTCAAAATTAATTCACCTCGGATAAATATTTCAAAATGATAATCTATAAATGACTAACTCAAATCTTAAACGATCACGATCCCTTCAATAGTACAATCTCAAAGGTAGGTTACTAAGTTAAACTAAAATCTAATCACCACATACTAAGTTTTCTAGTTTCAATTTAAAAGTTTATTAAAATATTTCACGACCCCATCATTTTATGCTGCTAATATCCCTCTAACTTCACTATTACTATTCAGAATTTAGCGATAACACACAAACTCTAAAACTATTTATTACATTATACGCTAATATTTTTTTTTTGTAACTTTGTAAGTTGAATCTAGAATTATCTTACAACACTCACTAACCCTAAATTTCTCCACGACTTCAGTATTACTAAACGTTACTGCCGCTCCTATTATCTAACGCATCAATCGTATAATATTAAGTTAACCACAAACGTGATAAAAGCAACGACAGATTTCATCTCTCAAACTGCCAATGACAAAACGTTAATCCCCCTTAATTGCTTAGAGTTAATCGGTTATCGTATAACTATAAAGTAATTATGGACAAAACCTTCTGCATGTCCACTTCCATAGTTAATTTTCCGTTGGCATATGCCACCATTACCCTTACGTCCCTTTTATCGTACAATTATTAATAAAGTCATGGTCACTGAACCCTAATCTCTTATCAAGCTTGCCATTATCAATTTCCTATCACACAATCAAATTGTAAACACGCAATTGAATCTCTCTTTGCAATGACATTTACATGTTATTCTAGTTAACTGAAATGACTGAAATTGAAACTTTACTCACCGAATAAAGAACTAATAACCATTGACCTCAACTCGAGAACACAATTATGTACCTCTTCACTTGTTCAATGTAAAAATTCCAATGCACTTTGCCTCTCTGAATCGCTAGTATGAAATTATCCAACAATAGCAAAGTATTTTTGTTAAAAAAAAAACCACCGATTAACGAAACAACACAAACAAAGGATTACTCGTTTTCTCATCGTTCCCCTTTAACACCCTTCTTATCACTTTCACTGTTAAATAACGCTGAAATCTTACAAAATATAATTTAACCTTATTGGCATAAACAAAACTCATTATATATGTCATTAAATTCAAGGAGTAGGAATCTGTCAAAGGCTGCACTCCGAATCACACCAAAATCGATGACAGCATACTAAAATGCGTTCCGAGTCGGTGATTTTGTATGGGCTTGACAGATAACGCGAACGCTGACATCGATTCCATCGTGACTCGGAATATACCCAAGTTAACGTTTCGTTCGGAAATCGATAACATGTAATTTCTTTGGCCGCGTTCCTGACCTTATTCACATTCAGCCATTTACGTAACAACACACTATTACTAAAACTCACACAGATGATGTTACGCACACGTGCGTATACATTTACTAAAATTACTACAAATCCCGTGTCCTATCAACCACGCTTTCGAGCAATTTATTCGATTTTCCGAGTGATAAAAAAAAATAAATAAAAGTGTGCACACGTGTGACCATAAGCTTTGACACAACAAAGCACCTATGATTTCGCTATAGCCGTAAATTCAATTGACAGTCCACCTATCACTGTCATCCTACTTCGCAATCATCAAATTAACAAGACTAGAATTTTATAATCGAACATATCCTATGAACTGCTTTATTTCCTAGGTATAGACAAAAGAAGAACAAAAGTTTTATTTTTATTTATTTTTTATAACGTGTCTTTAAAAATAACGTTGTAGTTTCTTACTTCACTTTCCCTCAAGGCCAATAGTTTGGAAGTATTGATCCCCAAAGTGATTTATGCTATTATTTTGTCAATCATTTTTGACACCTCATGACAATATTGATGCGTATTGACATATGATTGATAAGAAACCGCCAAGCTCTCGTTGTCCTTAGTTATACATTTAAAATCGTATATGTGGTAATCTATAAAAAAGTCCCTTTTTTTTCTAACTTAAACATATCAGTGAATAAAATCCGAGTCAAAATTCAATTTTTAAATCGGTCTCGGTCCATGGCCGAAAAGTGGATTCGGTCGGACCTTGATGCGGACCTTTGAACAGAGTAAAATAAATTTGACTTGAATAGATAAACCGGAACTGGGAAAATAATTATATCGATTATCGATAGTGTATATCAATAAAACTATCGCGATACGATTTGCTTAACTACGCAATTTACCTTAAACGAGACTATACTGTATGAACAAGTAATGATTTAGCTGCATAATTGTACCATTGTAACCAAACGTAGTGTGTAAAATGACTATAGAACCAAATGCAATACAGTTAAACTAAGTGTCGATAATTTACGTAAATATCGATAAGGTATCAGAGACGTCGATAGTTTTGGCAGCACTATAATGACAATGAAAACATTAAATGTATCGAAAATATTTTACAAAATTTGTCCTAAAACAGTGATTATTTGTGTATTTGTTTTCAGAGGTATTTAACTAAGATCTTACAAATGATTCGCAAAACGAAAGTTTCAAGGACCAGCCAAAGTGACAAGTTAATCGCCATAACTCGTACCAGAATGATAACTTAACAACCATTGGAAAAGAAAATCAGTGTTTTAACATATCAAACCTTTATACCCACTTCACCGCAACAAAATGTGACTGTCACAATCTCACTTGTTAACAGTCACTCACTCCCAAACCACACAAAACCTGAAGATTCGCAATAATAATATGACATCCTGGTCTCACGGCACCTATGATGTAACCGTCCAAAAGGCACAAAAGGAACTAGATGATCACGGCCTATGGAAGAAGCTAAAACCTAAGTGGAAACCTAATAACCTACAGGACAGGAAGACAATCAAAATCCGCTTACTACTTACCGTTGATTATAACTAAACTATTGGAACCTAATTTTACTGGAATAAATAACCTCCAAAATACAATTTACTAAATTTACTTTATTCAACCCTAACTAACCTACAAAGAACCTTACTAACAAGCTTTGTGTGATCTGAGAGGACCTGTGAATGTCTAATGGAGGAACCCTGGATGTGATAATTAGTGAACCCAAATTCTTTTAAAAGTGTGATTAGTATTGATTTTCATTTTCCAATAGAAGTATTCGCTTTTATTACTAGATTTTAATTATTCCTGCTACTACAATTATTTCTAAATAAAAATACCACTAAAAGAAAGTTATTGCTCTTTTGATACAACCAGAGAAATAGAAATTAAGTCTGTGTTTTTCCTAAGTGAGTCTACTTTAACTTCATATTAATTCTTAATATCTGTCATATTGCCAAGGGAAACCCCATAGCTCTTTAGTGTCAAAAATGGGAATACTATAAATAGAGAGGAAAGCGTTCCCAACTACGTTCCGTTGATGAAGTAAGTATGAGTGAAATAAACCTACGTTGATAGGAAATGATCAAAGTGAATTTATGAGTTAAATGGAGGATTGTTATAAGGTAAAAGAGGGTATGTTCAGCCATAATAGACTGTAAGGTAAAAATAGGTAAGTCGGGTAATAGAGAAAAGTTAAATTTGGATAATTCTCTTCCGCTGCCAAGTGTCAAATTATAGGTCATGTATGACGTTATCCTAAATAATGTAAATTATCTATTGTCAACTTAATTCATTAAAATAAGAGAGATAATTGGAGATAAGTTAAGAAGTTATAGTCGCCTGAGATCAAAGCATAATAAAACCCTCAACGCTTTTAAATAAGGATTCTTTTACTTTCTTAAGTTATTGTACAAGTAGTGAATATGCAATTGTGTTTTTGCCAGCTAGGTACAAAGCACCGCCCCGCTTTATACAATGGATCTCGACACCGAACGTGGGCAACCCTCTTCTGGCCAGCCAAATTGTTTTTCATGATAAATCTACTTAGTAAATTTTATTATATTAAGATATTTGGTCTTTGTCAGTCTGTTTCTACAAAAGAGGACGGAGCAAAATACTCCCAAGCGAACTATCAGTTTTCACAATGAGGAATTCTCCTTCAATTGTGATGGCTGAATTACAATTTTTTTTCTTTAATAAATAATTCTAGTATGACTGTTTAACATTATAACAGATGGACACAACATTACTATCCATTTACTTGGGACACTGATAGTTCTCATATTCTGAAGGAAAGACAATTCTAAACAAGGTAATAAAGTTCTATGACGGATTTTTCACACTTTAATCTCGGCTAAATTATAAATATACAACCATAAACCGAATTGACTTCAGTTCATTTCATTTAAAGTTAAAGGCGATATTTCAATTAAATGTTGAGTAGACTAGGCAATATTTGATTTCAATAAAATTCTATTACTTTCATCCTCAAATTGAGTCAGTTGAACCTAGTTGAAATATTTGAACTCAGATAATATGTTGAACTTATTATTTGTGAATTTAAGATATTCACTAAATAATATAATATTTTCATAGTAGGTAGATACTTTTCAAAGTATTATCTCACTGTTAGTCATAACCTTCATTCTGTTAATTTGAAAGGTTTACTCAAACTATGATCTAGTGTTCCATAAACTGTGATTCAACATTAGTCTAATGGTAACACGGGATTATTCCATACGCCCAGATCTTGTTTCAGTATTCCTCCCACAATCACCAAAACGGATTATCTCAACTGTAAATGACCAATTGAAAACAGGTTCAATTTTACCAATCCAATTCAAAGACGAATAATTATTCTTTATTTATGATTCAACTTTCACTATTAAATCATTATCCAATGTTAACAGAAGAATTTGTCTAGCTTTAATTAATAGTAAATCAAACTGTAGGTACTACTGAAGCTTGCAAAGTCTACTCAATTGAGCACATCGTAGTAATTATTCACAACACTGAGTCATAGCGTTAATAGATCTTTGTTAAGGCGCCTACTATGGAAGATTGATACTTTCCCCTCGGATCCTATCCAGTAGTTTCACATAACCTTTCGTTCACTATATTTAACACTTCTGCGCTTCCTAGATTCCGTTCCTAAATCATCCTACCTCATCACATCCTAGTCAAGTTCCTATGTACCACTGAATGACCTGCGGCAGCCATCTTGTTGGTACCATTCTCGACACCACCTGCCTATGTCTCGCTTCGACAGCCATTTTGTCGTACACCAACCTATTTGCGGCCTACCTAAATCTGATACACTGCGAATTGACCTACCTCTTCTTCGCCTATGTAAGAGTTCCTAGCTTATCTAACGTTACTGCTGTTACCTTGCTGACAGCTCGACCTTCTTGAGAACGTCCATTCTTTTACCAGCATCCAAGTTTCCCTCCCGCCTTGAGATGCAAACCTAACCTACTGTTCCTACGCGCCTAACAATGAATTTATAAACCTAATGAGTTTACCTGCCTACCAGCGACTAAATTTAGATTTCCTATGCAGTATTTGTGATGCTTACCCCATCACCGAAGCCCGAATCTGTACAGCGTGAGCAAGCATGACTCGCCTAATTCTCTCCTAACAGCTTGGACGTGCTCAGCGCTGGTGGGACGGGACAGCGCTGAGTCCTGACAGAAGAGGATTAACACCACCAAGTCATATCCTCCACGATTGGGCGAGGAACACTCCTGCGCGCCGTTCGGTTCGTTGGCTCCCAAGCGAGTTGGCTAACTTGGTGATATTAAGTGACTGAACTAGGTGTCTTTTAACAGAACCCGCATTGCACGCCACAGAGCAATGCTACATTACCTACCCCTTTGAGGATTGACCGAACGCCCCTTAGAGACACAAAACTATTGATATTTATTCAAAATCAAACCCCCTTTATCGTTCCCCAACTGCTTATATAAATTTCAAACTAATTTGATTCGGAAACTTCTTCGATTTATTGGGAAATTTACTTTACTTTATGAACATTCGCAACCAAAATCTACCTACTTTAATTTCAAGCTTACTTATACCATATAAGCCCTAATTAAAGCGTATATGCAAGAGACTCGCACCCGGTTGCGGACCTATACGTCAAAACCTCAAATAAGCACTTTCTTCCTGACTTCTTGCTGTTTTCTTGCGTTATAAAAATACTACTTGTTCGAAACTATCTTACAAAGAGGGTATTGACGGCTTCTACCGAGGTTCCACTTGATGCTACGTTGACGACGAGGAAAGTAAAGAGAGCGATTTCCCTCGAGCCGCGTCTTTTATAACCCCCCAAAATCATTCACTCACTCCAGGAACCTCACCCCACACGATCTAAGCATCTTTTTTTTCTACCTTCATTTCCCTACTTTACATAAATTGTTCCTAAAATTTTCCCTTCTCCTTCAAAAACGGGGAGAATTCAGTTTTGTCTTACTCAACTTGTAAATATAATATTTAAGTTACTAATCTTACAAAATGAACCCCTATACTAATCAATAATTTCAACGTACAATTCAACTAACTAATGACCTCCTATGTTCAAGATTCTCTATACTCAAGCGCACAATGACGCTCCATTTTTAACCAAATTAAAATTAATCTGTTACCTAAATATTTCTCTATACTGATATTTCAGCTACATTTGATTTAAGCAATTCATACAATTGTATGAAATAACGTTTCAATCATAAATAAATCAACAAGTTTTCCCCCTTACATCATTTCTAACAAAACTAACAACTTTGAGTAATATTCAGCATATTTATCCAGAATCATATGAAATTATTGTACTATAATCATAGAACTCTGATTAATACGAATTTTATATTCACAACAAATTGAACCTCCCATATGCTACAATTATAATCCAACCTTTTCAATCTTTTTATCTCGCCTTCCCCAAAATATCATAACCTCTAGAATCAATTTGCTAAAATACGTATTACAACATTTTCCATTAAATATTTGGTCCAATTAAACCTAAAATTTCCGTTCAATTTAGCATCACAATGTTGGTACTTTAAAAACCCTAACTGGCAACACTCATCCGACTACTTTTACATTTCCTAAATGCCTACCCTCATTTGAATTATAAACCTGCAGCATAAAATCCCGCTTTCGAAGGAACTTCATATCAATCTTTCTTCGTACAACACCCAACGACAAGACAAACTTTATTAGGCTCCATCCACATTTCCCATGAAATACTTTCTTATTACACCTTCAATAACTATTGTTTATGTTTTTTAATAATATTTCTAGATTTATCCTTACAATATTTCTATTAATTAATTATCTCCCCTTTTATTTTACAATTCGAGTTTTCAATTTACCACTAAACTGTCAACTAAACTCCGCCCAGAATAAAACATAATTTCATTTCTTTTCTTTCTCTCTGTATTATCTCTGAACATCAAACCATATTATAAAATCAAATTAAACTTCCATTTTAATTTCAAATCTCCAATTTAACTGTGTCATGAAGCAAAGACATGGTATAACAAAATACCCTAATTTAAACAAATACCGCCTACGATTAACGAAATGTACTAGATCCGCTACAAAATTCTCCAAGCCAACTAAACTTGCATTTATCCCCCAAATCTAACTAATGTCTAATATTTCCTAAAACAAAATTTAAATTTACAACTATGGTTTGGCAAAGAATATGGGACTTGCCTTGCGACCCTCAGTCACCATTTGGCAATCGATTTCTCATCGATTGATCCACTGGAATGACCTACTATATTTAATTTCGTTCTTTAGCTAAAACACATCACGTGGTGTGACACTACTGACAACTTACAAAAATAATTAACACCGAATTCAATCCTTTTTTAAGTAATCTTCTAAAATAAACTATTATAATGATATTCGAGAGGCTCTAATAAAATTTGATAAATAAACAATAATAAATATAAATAAATTTTAGGCCCATTAGCGTCGTTACTTAGACAGAGACTAATATTTGAATTTTAGCGCCGTGAAAGATTAAAAGAACTTCCGATATTATTGCTAACTCAAAACCTGAACTACTCTTTATTATAATAACTTGTTCGATAGTTAAATAATATTATGCTCAATATGAAACAAAATTCGAAAAATATTTGAGACAAAATAACATGTTCAGTTTTGAACCGTTACACTTTTCAACTTTGAATTTTATTCCCTCCCAGCCCCCTACTCAAACGGCCAACTTTCTATTCGTTTGAACGCTACGCTTACTTTTAAAGCTTAAATATGGGCAATAGATGTTTAAATCACATGTCGCAAACTTATGTAAATCACAGACTTTGATGTATTTTATGGAATTGTCAAGTTTTCGGCGCGTAATTTTATAGTTTACTGCTATTTTAATGTTTAATACTAAGCGTAGCGTTCAAACGAATAGAAAGTTGGCCATTTGAGTAGGGGGGCAGAGGCCCTGCGATGTAAAAAGACACCAAGAATTTTAAAAGAATATGAATGTTCTTGAGATAAACGAAATCTGTTTTTTTAGGGTTCCGTACCCAAAGGGTAAAACGGAACCCTATTACTAAGACTCCGCTGTCCGTCTGTCTGTCTGTCTGTCTGTCACCAGGCTGTATCTCATGAACCGTGATAGCCAGACAATTGAAATTTTCACAGATGATGTATTTCTGTTGCCGCTTTAACAACAAATACTAAAAACAAAAAATTTAAGGGGGGCTCCCATACAACAAACGTGATTTTTTTGCCGTTTTTGGTCGATATTAATAACGACAACAGGTAGACAGTTGAAATTTTCACAAATGATGTATTTCTGTTGCCACTATAACAACAAATACTAAAAACAGAATAAAATAAATATTTAAGGGAGGCTTCCATACAACAAACGTGATTTTTTGCCGTTTTTTGGTACGGAACCCTTCGTGCGTGAGTCCAACTCGCACTTGGCCTTTTTTTATTGATTTCTATATGCTGGCTAAATAGTTTCTGACATAGATTATAGGTATAATACTCTTGTGAACGATTTGTTGAGTATTTAGTATTTTTGGTAAAATTGACAACAAAGATTCAGTATTTACAAATTTCATTTTTCAAAAAGACAATTTTAAGTAGGTAGATAGATACTAAAATAATGGATGGTCTATAATCGTTGGTACAATACAAGTGGTTCTCAAACTTGTTGCGCGGTCGGAACTGCCACAACTTGTTAGGGGTTTCTCGTAGAGTTGACGTTTATGACGTCATCGTCGTGACGTATGTCTGCGGGACTTAACTAAAGTGTTCTCTCGGCCGGTATTCACACGGTGGCTTTCTTCCTCTTATATAAATTAATTGTTTTTTTTTTATATATAGGTTGGAATAAAAAACGGTAGTTGGAATGAAAGTACCCTGTATATTGATGATGGCTTTACTGAAAGGAATCAATTTCTTTATTTTTAAATAAAAAAACTGCATTTTATGATTTTTGATAAATCGCTTGACTCAGCCGGGAATCGCACGGTCTAAAATCCGAAAAAATAGCACCCTGTACTTTTATGATACTAATCGATAGTCAATGATTAAAAGTCAATTCTTTTTCAGTAAAATTTGCCATCATCAATATTTAGGATACTTTCCCCCCCACTAACATCTTTTATTTGCACTCTGTATATTCTGCTGTCACTATGCTCTATTCGATAAAATCCCGCATCGCTGTAAGTACGGAAAAGAACTTATCTCTGAACCAAAGAATAACTAATAACACATGACATGAGAACGTTGAATAAATTGGTAAGAGAGCAATAGAAATACATTTGAGGTTTGATAAAAGTTGTATGAAAATTGGAAAACAAACAGTTTGGACAAGTTGTAATTAATTGCTTAGACGTCATTAATTTTGCTCTGAGTTGTAAAAGTATTCAACCCTTCATTTATAAGCTTTATTCCAATTATAATACTGGTTGGGTAAATTTCACCAGTTATCAGGAGTGTTCAGAATGTGTGTTCGAAATCTCCACTTGTGGTAAGTGGTTTCCAAACTTCGTAATAACACGTGGGGGCGGGGTGTGGCGGGGGCAGTAACTTACGTGAAGTGTCAAAGTTGTAAAGACTTAGTAACAATGTAACAAACGACCTCATAGTAATTAGTCACTTTATACTTTTATAATGGCTTTGCGTGTTGGGAATTTTAATTGTATTTATTAGCAAACACCCTGTATATAACTTAATACTTGTAACGCTTGATGCAGCGTATAGCGTAGCTGTGATCTATCTGACTGTTGAAGAAATAGTCCTACTTATAATATTATAAATGTGAAAGTTTGTGGGTTTGGATGTTTGGATGTTTAGATGTTTGGATGTTTGGATGTTTTTTCCTCAATCACGCAAAAGCTACTGAACGGATTTGGTTGAAATTTGGCACACAGATAGTAAATAGCCTGGATTAAAACATAGAATACTTTTTATCCCGATATTCCCACGGGAACGGGAACAACGCGGGCGGCCGCTAGTACTTAATAAAGAAAATTTGTTAAAGTAATCGATCTTGTTGTAAAAGGAGCCATTAACGAAAGCGTATACAGATATAATTAAACTTTCGTTAATTATTGGTCCATAATTATTTTTTAAATTCGCTCGTTTTAGTTACTTTGATGAAGGCAATTCCCTTTGAGAGACAATAATTAATAATGATCAATGCGTAGGAAGGAAATTAATGAGACATAAAAGGTTTTTTACACTATTTATACCAAGTAAAAACTTATGAAAGGAGAATGGGCAATTTTGTTAAGGGCACGGCTTCCGGGTGATACATCTGGGGGGCTACTCAAATGGCCACTTTTCTATTCGTTCGCTAACTTAAATCTTAAAAATAAGCAATTAATGATCAAGTCAGACGTCGCAAGTTTATGTAAATCACAGACATTGTTGTATTGTACAGAATTGACAAGCCTACGACACGTTATTTTGGTGTATATTGCTTATTTTTAATTTTAAGTTAGCGAACGAATAGAAAAGTGGCCATTTGAGTAGCCCCGCTGTGACTCTTATCGTAATAACGAAACTTTTTTATACCTGTTTAGGCTTCGTACGCGCATAGGAAGCTTTAGATTTAATTATATTTTTTACTACGGCAACACTTTGCTGCCGTCGATTGGATTATATCCGTTTCCGATTTTTTTTGGTTCTATTCTAAACGTCTAGCGCACAATTTCATATTTCCTAACGTTCTGTAATTTTTCGCAAATCATTATATACTTGCACGTATCTCAACTGTTTTTATTCCACGCAACGAGCCTCTTCAATTTAAAAGCGCAAACAATACCAAATCAGCGTTTTAGTTTAACGTGTTTAAACTTAAAATAAAAAACTTTATTTTAATGACATTCTAAATGGTAATTCACCATATTCACCATCCAAAGGACATGTCCCATCGCGCCTATGTCATTTGAGACTTTCATTTTTTGAGAATGGTGAGGACCATTCTCAAAAAATGAAAGTCTATCGCGTCTTAATCAAAGTAGTATGTCAAAGTAGGTATTTTACTCAAGAATCAGATAGATAATAATTTTCTGCATTAAAAAGTGGGGTGTTTAAGTTAAAACGCTTTTAAATCAAATTTTTTTATCATTAGAGTACTATTTACTTACATTTTTTTTCACAAAATACTTCAGAAAACAACTTAATGTTATTGAAATTGTTTTTCTAAATATAAAACAATTCTTGATACCTGAATAAAATGTGAATAGCATTTTTTAATGATGAAAGTAAGGGCAACGCTGGGCCATGGCCTTTCAATGGTGTGTTTAGTCCTTGAAACTAAACAACTTTCTCCAAGAAACATGTATCGAGTTGTGACACAAAATTTAGGCCTTCTTTTACTAAACTGATCACGTCATCTCTTTGATTTATTTTATTTTATTTTATGAAAATACATGCAGGCTAAATCCAAAACACCAGCAAGTTAGATAATATGACAGTATCATACCAAATAAAAGCAAAGTAAAAATAAACAACATTTTTTTTATGGATAATCGATTTTTTAACGTACGAGTATTTGGCCTTATGTTCCTTATAGAAAGTTTTCAGTTTCGTGGACTGAACACATACTGAATGGTGAATAAAAAATGACCCCTTTGTACTTGAATCGGTTAAAAATTACAAACATTATCTGGTTGAACTGCCGAAATGTTAACAATTCGACTTTGCAAAAGAATAGCCTTGTAGGTTTTATATTCAGCCATTTTTTTCAGTTATAAAACGAGTAACAAACCGCGAGCAATATTTGACCATCAGTCATTTTAGCGTTTCCCCACTGCTGGGGCACAGGCCTTCCTTATGGGTGAATAAGGAGGATGGGCCATAACCCACCACGCGGGCCCAATGCGGTTTAGTGGATGTTAACGACTGCAAATGCAGCCGATACCAACGGCTTGACGTGCCTTCCGAAGCACAGAGGAGCTCGAGATAATAAATTTTTGGTCACCCATCCCATGACCGACCCTTGCGAAAGTTGCTTAAACTCCGCAATCGCTGTGCCTGGCGCTGAACCACTGCGCCATCGAGCTCCGAGCAATATTTAACGACCTTCTAATATGCTTTGGTTCAACACATCACGCTAAGGGCCTGGACACACTAACCCGTGGGCTTACGTAACTGCGATGAATACGAATAACGAATGACGTTGCTACGACGCTACAGGACATCCGATGTTTGCTACGCATTTCCGCTGCAGCGTGCTGCATTTGATTATTTGTTGCTTCGTAGCAGTGTTATTTGTATTGTAGGCCTGTTAAATGTAGTCGAGTATGACGGCTGTAACGCACCACCGCATCGCGGCACGGTACGGTGGATAATCGGCGTTTACGGCGTGACGCAAAGCCGGTTCACAGCACCGCACCGTGTGTGTATGTCTGTCATATACAAAAATTTTACATATCAGATTGTTTTCTCGAACTTGTCTGACTTTTTTACAAAATTATTTATTGATGTAATATTATTTAATTAGTAACAAATTCTGTGACAAAGATACAACTGAGAAGCCTTTGTACCCTTCAACACCGTAATTTATCAAGGTGACGGAACCATACTGTGATGATGTGTCTATGTCCTTATGTTAACCATGAATTTTAACTAGTCAAACACGAGATCTTTTGTGTGTTTCACCGTTAGTACGGTTTGTTTGCGTTACGCTACGTTGTGTTGTTATATCGTTAACTTTCTACGATTTCGTGTTTGCTAAACCACAAATCTTGATAGTTATGTAGGCTTCATTCGCTAATTCTAGGAAAATAACCCAAGTACCTGTTAAAATTCGTAATAAGATTTATTTTTAACACAAATGAAACGGGTTAACTACGCTGAAATTGTGAGGGTATGCCATCCCTTTAGTCCAGAAGACTAGTACATAATATGCACACCGCACCGGTTTGAAAGAGGATTAGTATGGAGTTCTATATTTCCTTCCTTGTTTGTACTATCATTTATTTTGAGATTCTGAAAGTTCTCCTCCACTTCACCAGGCTAGGGACACTCTGCACTCTAAGCATGAAGCTATAAGCACATAAGTACTACAATAATATTTAAAAAAAGACAACCCTAACGGTGTCAGAAGAGATAAACACGATAGAAAGAGAGGCAACTTCTAGGTGAATATAACTGTAGGAACTGTAGCGATGTGCGATCTGAATTGCACTTTATTGTGTCGGAGCCAAGAGTCGCTATTTATTTAAATGATCTTGCGGAGTGTCCCTTCTGTACTTGTACTATTATGTATTCTGTGCGTTCACATAAGGTATTCGTATCACACAATTTTTCCTTTGATTGTTTTGGAGGACAAATCTCCTTTAATGCGTAAGCTTTGTCGCCTCTATTGGATTAATCCGGTAAACAAGAGTTATGTAGTCGTTAACGAAATTTACGAGCAATTATTTTATGGCACATCTGGATCCTTAATAGGATTGGTAAGAACGGAGGTTTAATGCTCTTGTTTTATTTATTGGACCGGGTCTAGGATATTGAGATTACATGCTTAAAAAACGCTGGTTAGGTACTAGGGGCAACAGCGTTGCTTAACTTCTTGACGCCGACCCGGCCGCATGAGGCCAGCTAAAAATTATTTAAGCCATTCTGTCAACGCCGAGCCGGCCGCATGAGGCCAGCACTTTGTTTACGTTTTCTTCTATTGTTCTCTTATCTTCTCTGGTGATAATAATTTTTAGAATTTTTAGGCGGGTATACGGCCGGCGCAGATGCGTTAACCAGTTAGCAACAAAATTCGTGTGCGCGCGTATCGCCCCTGCACGAACTAAATGTATGTTGTGACGGCGCGGCGTGCAAGCGATTTTAACCTTAGCAGTGGTTAAGCGACGCTATTGCCCGTGGTACATACATGGCAAGTTGACCGCAGCGGCCCCCCTAGCATGAACACCGAAATGCGATATGATATAGTGATTAATCGCGTTTAACTGTCAAAAAACAATGGATTTTGACAGTTGAGCGTCGATAAAACGCTATATCATGCGATATGTGGTGGCCGGATAATTAGAAACACCAGGGGCCGTATTATGACCCCTTATTTCTAGGCAGTTTTCTGACTGGCTATCAATCTATCTCTTTTATTTGCTATACGACGAGAAAGAGATGTCACTACAGCAATTTATAAACCTGGCAGGATTTAAGAGCTTGTAATACGGCCTCAGTAGATTTTCATACAAACGAGGTAACTTTGAAGCCTTTATTATACGCCAGGGATTGATCTAGTTTGATCTGATGATGGCCATCCAGGGCGTGAATGGAGGAGATCCAGATCGATATACACACCCAACTGATCTAATCAGCATACTAAGAGACATAAGGATATGTTTAAAAAAACCGCGAATCAGCACAAAAATCTATGGAAATCCTGACTCTGAAAACTCTGATCCTTATATCTCTTAGAATGCTGATCAGATCAGTTGGGTGTGTATGGCGATCTGGATCTCCTCCATTCTCGCCCTGGATGGTCATCATCAGATCATAACTAGATCAA
The DNA here is from genome assembly GCA_928269145.1 of Agriphila tristella. NCBI lineage: Eukaryota > Metazoa > Arthropoda > Insecta > Lepidoptera > Crambidae > Agriphila > Agriphila tristella. The sequence goes on from OV743431.1 coordinate 32,899,038, forward strand.
TCCTAGGCGGAGAACCAAGGCTTCAAAGTTACCTCGTTTGTATGAAAATCAGCCGATTTTTAACACGATACATAGTGGTGGCCGGATCTGGCCACCACTATGTATCGTGTTTCGGTGGTCATGCTAGGGGGCCAGGTGTACCACATAACTATATATATGTAAATAATATTCAGCCTTATTTTGGCTCTTGAAGTTCATGTTCGTTGCGATCGTACTGTATTTTCAACGAAGCTTGTATCGTTAGGGCGTCCGCTGCATTAAGAGGGATCCCGCTGCGGGTACACGGCGCGGGAATATGAATTGCTGGTTTTCGGACGGACAGATGCTTGCAGTGCTTGAGTAAGCTCTAAACTATGTCACCCCGCGCTGCTGGGATCTCGCTTAACACGCCTTAACGTTTTTAAAAAGCCACCAGTGTCAAAAAACTGTAAAATAGGTACTTCAAATAATCAAAATACACTGACCAATGACCATATCGTTGGTATTTTGTCACTGACCATATAATAGACATAATATAGCTGTTGGTGACAAAGTTTTACCCGCGGCTATCACACCTTTGCAGCTGCTGGGTTAAGAAGACTCAACCATCTTAAGTTTATAAATCATCAAAACATCGGGTAATCCATAATCAAATTCAAACCTCAATCAAAACATCAAAACCCTCAAATAAAAGTTAGTAGCCGTAAAGTGTATCTTTTATAGTAAGTATGCACGGAAATTTATAAAAAGCAAAAGATTGTAAATCAATTATAATTTTGAAAGAACACTGATCACTCCATTATTTCCCTTCTTACAAAGAGAGGTCGTTTATTCCAATTGCAGCGAACCACTTAGGAAGTTCACGTCGCCATCGTTAAGGGTAATTGGTGCTTATAGTTCTTTAAACTGCGGAGATTCCTTGCTGATTACGCGCCATTTTCAGTCAAGTGTTCCAGTTGGAAGGACAGATATTGTAACAATATTAGTTTAGACAAAGGTGGTTCATAAATTACTTTTTACCATCGCCACTCTAAAAAGTGCGTTTAATTCAACGATAAGAGTGAATAATAAGCGATTTAATTCACCGAGTGAATACAAATAATTTTAATTTGGAACAAGCGCGCATCATGAATTAGTACAAAAAAGTACCTACACATAGCCTTCTATATCTTCCAAGCCCTGAAGTTGAGCAGAACGGCAACATCGCATGTGGTCAAGCACATAGTATAATATTATTTTAATAATTATTTATTATTTGTTTTTCCTATATTGTCTATGTTTAAACTAGTTGTAACTTGTGATGTAAGATTATTTCAATAAAGTTTTATATTTATTATTATTATTTATTTATTAGAACATAAGGTTTGAGTCAAATTATTTGAACTTTTCGGGGGTCCTTTAGTACGATGAGCATTTTGATCTAAGCCACCTCTAGCAATAAATCTCACATCATTGAAAAGGTATTTAAATTTGAAACACTTTATTCTACTACTATAAACGTCAACTATTAGTACTTTGAGAGTTATAACGCTCTGAACTTGACCAAATTTTTAAACATTAATAAACTAAAACTCCGAAAATACTAACAATTAATAGAAAGTATGTTTGCAGCAAATATTTGTCATATGAAAACCTTTCTAATGATATATCATTCATTGCTAGAGGTGGGGTAGATCAACTCCCATAGACAATAAACTACTTTTAAACTTTTAGATTTTTGCATTCACAATGCTATTTTTATATTAAGATGAATAAATAATGAAAAATATTAGAAAAAATCGGCTCACCCGTAGCAACTTAGACGGGATTCGAACCCGCACCCTTAGGATTCCGGCCCAATGCACTACCAATTATGCTACCAAGCCGCTGAGGGATGTGGCGAAATTTTCTAATACTTTCCACGCTTCCGCTGAAGATCAGCGCCATCTCACCAATGTGAAGAGAACTACTTCGACATTCGGTTGTGGCTCCTTTGCAGGTGCCAGACAATCAATTAAGGTGAAACAGTACAATTTTAAACTTTTAGATTTTTGCATTCACAATGCTATTTTTATATTAAGATGAATAAATAATGAAAAATATTAGAAAAAATCGGCTCACCCGTAGCAACTTAGACGGGATTCGAACCCGCACCCTTAGGATTCCGGCCCAATGCACTACCAATTATGCTACCAAGCCGCTGAGGGATGTGGCGAAATTTTCTAATACTTTCCACGCTTCCGCTGAAGATCAGCGCCATCTCACCAATGTGAAGAGAACTTGGTAGCATAATTGGTAGTGCATTGGGCCGGAATCCTAAGGGTGCGGGTTCGAATCCCGTCTAAGTTGCTACGGGTGAGCCGATTTTTTCTAATATTTTTCATTATTTATTCATCTTAATATAAAAATAGCATTGTGAATGCAAAAATCTAAAAGTTTAAAATTGTACTGTTTCACCTTAATTGATTGTCTGGCACCTGCAAAGGAGCCACAACCGAATGTCGAAGTAGTTCTCTTCACATTGGTGAGATGGCGCTGATCTTCAGCGGAAGCGTGGAAAGTATTAGAAAATTTCGCCACATCCCTCAGCGGCTTGGTAGCATAATTGGTAGTGCATTGGGCCGGAATCCTAAGGGTGCGGGTTCGAATCCCGTCTAAGTTGCTACGGGTGAGCCGATTTTTTCTAATATTTTTCATTATTTAAACTACTTTTATACTTTAATAACCTTTAACTCCAAAAGTATTAACAATTGATATAAAGTATATGAACAGCAAATATTTGTCATTAAAAGACCTTTCTAATAATATATCATTTATTGTTAAAGGGCGTGTTAATCAACTCCCTGCTGAAGAAAATCAACAAAAAAGATGACATCTTTGACAGCCATTTTTTCCTGGTTTACATTGATATTTTTCTTATTGTTTAATATACAAAGCATTTCAATAAAAGAACTAAATTATTTTCATATTTTAAACCTCATACGATTACTACCAAAAATAATATCGACCTCTTAAAATTGAAATATTCCCATACATTTAGTATGGAGACTGGCCGACGACATGACCACGAACTGACAGTAACAGACGTTGCCAAACTTATGTTCACGGCTTGGAAATAAAGAAGGCTATGACCAATACCTACTGGCTGCTATGGAGCTATTCCATAGAGTCAATAGTTACACAATAAAATTAGACGAAAAAAAATATCCCGCCAAATTTAATTAGGTTCTTTTTAGTGTCTTATCTTTGGGTTCTTTTCCATCTATTAGAAGGAGATTGAATGTTCAGTCTTGCATCAGTCTATTCCATCAGTCTGGTACGATATTCAGTCTGAAAAAAATCAAAGTCTATACAGACTGATGAATTGGACTAATGCCAGACTGATCATGTAATCTCTCTCTTAGCCTGGTTGTTTTATGTCATTGGAAAACTTCTCATTTCACGCATGGGTCGGTCATGGGATGGGTGACCAAAAATATATTATCTCGAGCCCCTCCGTGCCTCAGAAGGCACGTTAAGCCGTTGGTCACGGCTGCATTTGCAGTCGTTAACACCCACTAAATTCCCTTTTTATTCACTTGTCGTATAATCTACTATTAAATTGACATAACATGCATGATTGACATCACTGTTAATATTCTATGTAAAAAGTTCGGTGTTTTAAGACTTTCGTTCAACTGTGTATAAACGTGGTTATGTATAGCCACATTTTAAAGTGTTAGTAAAGAAAAGTACTATGTAAATTTAGTTACATAGATTTGTACAAGATAGTGTTAAGAGGATACCTCGTGGATTTTCATGGTTTTCAATGTAGATTGATCAAACTTCTTTCGATTTATTTTTTCCATAAATATTGCTTTAAAAATTCTAAAACAATTTTTCTCGTACTTCTAAAAGGCAAAACTAGAAACGATGTCGTAACATATATTCTGCGATTTTAGCGACCTTGAGACTGTCGGTTGTTTAAATTTACTTGTCTATATTCTTTTTTACTGAAAATAATTAGTATATTTTTATTGAATAAGTACCTATACATTTGATTCTTTATTAAAATATTTAGGAAAACGATTAAATTTTAGACATCTGAAAAACCAAGTAGGTACCTACTTAAAGACCAGCATTCTGGCAAGATTAATAACTTTTTAATGTCACTAATTACCGTTCGATTTGTGAATTATGAGCAAGACACTCACCGTGAGGAGTCGGCCCTTCAGTCGATTGTCATCGGGAGTCAAGGGTTCTCGTGTGTGAAGGGCATTCGTGACTGGGTGGCATGCATGCGGCTTTATAACGTGACCGCATACTGAGAAGATTGAACTTTTCTCTTTTACTGGGGCAATTTGAGCGGGATGTGTCAAATGAGGTAATGCACTTTGGTACTTCACTTCAAGGGTCTAGTAAAAAGTTTGTATGTGTAGTAAGAACTGAAAAAAAATTATATGTTTCTCCAAGTTGCTCGGAAAAAAAATCGATTTGGCTGTTAGAAATCACTGAAGTATCATTAGAGAAAATGTTTTGACGAATCGCGAATTTGGCAAATTCTCACATTTGACCAAAAGCTTAGATTAAAGAACAAAAGCAACTTTGGCAAAAATGTTTGTCGTATCGCGAATTTGGCAAACCATATTTTTGACCAAACGAGCCTTTGACTAAACGGGTATTTGGACGAATCGCACATTTGACCTTAGGCGGAAAACCCCCTTTAAAAATCACTTGGAAAGTCCTCGGCTTTACTTCGCCCTTAGAGTATTAATGCTCTAAGGCTTCGTCATTCCAATATTATTCGGCCAACAATAGCTCTATTTCAAGCCTCGACAGTAATGCACTATTGTTTGCTGAGACGAAATTGCTAAATATTTTTGTGCAAACAATGACAAATAAAATTAATACCAACTGGTATGTGTTTGATTTTTTTGTGTATTTACTTTTATTAGTCGAAAAAAATACAGCATCTCCATTATTTGCTCAAAACGGTAAATGACAAGTAATGCTCCGAAGGGCAAGGGTACCTTAACATAAATCCGACAGCAAAAAGTACAGGAACAGGAAAAAAATGTGAACAAATTCCTGAAAATGTATGATGTGAATTTGTCTGCGTTCGTTAATGCGCAGCATTTCTGCAGATATTTCGGATTCATACATTTGAATTTAGGACCTTGCAAAACAGTCAAAATGCATTTTTACTATCAAAAATGCATTGGCTTTTAACATTTCATAAAATGTCTGCAGTAATTAAAAACGTAAGTTAGGAACACAGAATTAAAACTTGATAGTTACCTACTTGAATTGGTTATGAAACCACCGTTTCTGAAATTTTCTGAAGTGCAGGGGCAGAATCTAATTTTGATTCACAGTGTATCATTAGCAAGAAAATCTTCAACAGAATAATTATTTCTCTATGCGCAAGAAAATTAAACATATTTAATTGCAACCACTGTATAGCGGAAAATTCTCGGCTCTTCGCTTTTATAGCTTAAATGTTATGCAGCTAAAATAAGTATTGTGCTGTGTTAACAGCAGCGTTGAACATTTCCCGAGCTCAAATTGAGTTTGTTCTAAAATTTTTATACCTAAGTAGTTTCGTTGTGAGAAAGAAATGCATATTTATAAACATGGAAATGTGAAGCGAGAGGTTTTGTTTCTAGAAAATACAAAGTCACCTCTAGGCCGACCTCTATCTTATTTTTTTTTGGGATAACTTTTGAATTTTTTTTTCAATAAGCCTGTTACAAAAGCTTACCGCACTGCGAATGATCCTGCGGAGTTTTTAGTTATTTTTTTATTTTATTGGAGTTTTTCTGTTCACTACTTTTCCGCTAAAAACGAAATTGATAAATATGACGACCTCCGTAGTCGAGTGGATCGCACGCACGCCTGTTTTCAAGGTGTCGCCATCTCGGAGGTCTTGGGTTCGATCCCCAGCTAGGTCGTTCTAGAAAACGAACTTTTCTAGGTATATTGGTTCAGTCCGGGTGTTTGTGTGCTGCTGGCAATGTTTGTGATGGTGCCTCATATTTAAATGAGCTTCAAGATATCTCAAATTTTGCGAGTTTAACTTAAAGTTAGTCTAAGAGTTATAATTATTAGAAATAAATTAGTAATAAAGTATGAAGTGGAGCTCGGTGGTGCAGTGGTTAAGCGCCTGGCCCTGCGATTGCGGAGGTTAAGCAACTTTCGCAAGGGTCAGTCTTGGGATGGGTGACCAAAAATGTATTATCTCGGGATCCTCCGTGCTTCGGAAAGCACGTTAAGCCGTTGGTCCCGGCTACATTTGTACTCGTTAACACATACTAATCCGCATTGGGCTCGCGTGGTGTGTTATGGCCCATCCTCCTCATCCACCCTTAAGGAAGGCCTGTGCCCCTGCAGTGGGGACATTAAAAATGGCTGATGGTCAAAGTATAAAGTAGAGATATAAGTACTTACGTGCATAGGAGAACGGCAGCCCGTCCGACCAGCGGAACTCCCCCTCGTGAACGACGTCAGTGGCGCCGATCCAGTAGACGTCGTCCACGCCAGAACCGGGTCTAAAAACAGGTAAACTTCAACATTTCATACGATAAACTTAAATATAGGTGAAATCAACCAACCAGATTGTCGCTTAAGAAAAAAAATACTACCCATCCATCCAGATGGATCCAGTTTGTCGTTTAGTAAAAGAGGAAAAAGTTAAGGCTTATGTTTAAATTATCACCATACTAACCTAACCTAACCCAGAATTAGTAAATGCTCAACAAATCTTCTCGGGCGGTTTAGAATTTGATAAACATTTACTAATTTTGGAGAACGAAATGTTTTTTTTGGTATGCTAAAGTATTAGAGTACTTTTATTGCGTTCATCATCATCATATCAGCTGCACGACACCCACTGCTGGGTATAGGCCTCCCCTAAGGATCTCCACGACGATCGGTCCTGCGCTGCTTGCATCCACTGGCTTCCCGCGACCTTCACCAGATCATCGGTCCACCTTGTCGGGGGCCTACCCACGGAGCGTAGTCCGGTGCGCGGTCGCCATTCCAGAACCTTTCCGCCCCAACGGCCATCGGTTCCTCTCGCTATGTGTCCCGCCCATTGCCACTTCAGCTGAGCAATCCTTCGAGCAATGTCGGTTACTTTAGTTCTCCTGCGAATCTCCTCGTTTCTGATTCGATCACGTAGGGAAACGCCGAGCCTGGCTCTCTCCATTGCACGCTGGGTGACCTTGAGCCTCCTTTTGAGACCCATAGTTAGCGACCACGTTTCACTGCCGTGAGTCATCACTGGCAACACACACTGTTCATAGACTTTCGTCTTGAGACACTGCGGTAAGTCGGACGCGAAGATTTTTCGAAGCTTCCCGAATGCTGCCCACCTGAGTTGGATTCGACGAGAGATCTCTTTCTCGAAGTTGGACCGGTACCTAACTGGACTGCCTGTCCTAGGTATACGTAATGGTCAACAACTTCAAGTGTAGTGTTCCCAACATGAACTGGAGAGAGTACAACATGGGCGTTTGACATAATTTTCGTCTTATCCATTTATTGCGTTACTTAAATAAAAAATGTTGTACCTACAATGATATGAAATAAATTTATTTAAATGTATCATCATCTAAAAATACTTATGTGAATGTGTGGAAACTTACGCATGTAACAGCATTTTGTCCATAGTCTGTTGTTGTCTCTCTGTGCGGATGCTCGCGAGATGCCCTCCTAACCGCACGCACTCAGCCTCCGCCTGTCTCCACGCCCTCTTAGTCTCCCTCACCGCCGATATGCAGAAGTCACCAGACAGCACCCAGCCATAGTCGCAGTGGCCAACAATCTCCTCAACCGCTTTATCCATCCACCACACCTTCAACCACATTGCAGAAGAATTCTTCTTCGCTAAGACACTTATATTCAGACGGACAGAGTTTCCCTCAGATATGATCTGCACGCTCCTCAAAGGGTCGCCAGGCTGCGAACAGTGTTTCCACTTCGAATCACCGTCCTGCAACGCCAGTTCCATCCCTCTACATAAAGCTAGGACATCTTCGTGTATTATATTCGAAATATCGTTCTCTTTAGCCCACATTGGTCCCGTCCCCATTTGGAGTCGTAGAGCTACACGATTTCCGTAAGGCAAGTGGATTTTGTAGGAGCACAGTAGCTTGATGGAGGGGCCAACTTCGAACGAGCCGTTTCTAGCCGTCAGGAGGACGTCGTGGCAGTGGTCCACGAGACGGTAAGTCGCGGCGAACGTGGGTCGGCCGTGGAGTTCTATTGTGGGATTTTTTGAGGAGCTTAAGTACATGAACCTTCTATTTGGGTATGGGATTTGTTCAAGCTTCCCGCATAAAGTGAGGGTGTTTGGAGCGAAACGTATGAAGCCCGCAGCGCAGGGCACGTTGAGCTTGTGTAGTTCAATGAGCAACGCGTTTTTTGGAGAAGGTTGGGGGATGAGGATGCGGCATCCGTGCGTTCGCGGAAGGTGTCCCGAGTGGACCCTCCCGCTCCGGATGGCTCTCAGTCGTAACGCGCATTCTGCAACAAAGTAGGGAATTGCTGTAATAAAGAAGCTATATAATACTTTAAAAGTAGGTTTCGCATTCTGTTATGAATGCACGGACCTTTAATACAATATTACTTTGTATTTTATGGGGAGCTCGGTGCTTCAAAGTAAACAAGCGATGTTTAAAATACCTTCACGGGATTAAGCGGAAATCGGGCACGTGTATTGTATCCGATACAATGTATGCAATCTCGTTTATTGGATAAATAAAATTGTCTGTCTATTTTGGCCTCTTTGATAACTTACTACCAGATTAATAAAAAAAATAACAGTGCCGTTATCTATCGAGCGAGTTAAAATAAATACTGTCAAGAGCGTTTGAGCAAATTTATGTGATCGACTGGCAACCTTTAATGATCAGTTACTGTGTTCATCGGCTATTTTTAATGTCCCCACTGCAGGGCTTTATCCCCACAACGCGGGCCCAATGTGGATTGATGGGTGTTCACGATTGCAAATATAGTCACGACCAACGGCTTAACTTGCTTTTCTAAGCACGGAGGAGGAGCTCAAGATAATACATTATTGCCTATTGGTCACCCACCCATCTCAAGATGACGCCTTTACGAACAGGGCAGCATAAATGCCATGCTGATCACACTGCTTAAAAATCAAAATGTATACGAAGCAAAATGTCTACTTAGTAAATTGTCTAAAACGCAGTATGACTATAGTTTGATGTGTTAACCCATTGAGCCATCGAGATTAGGGTTGCCAACCCTACTATATAATATAGTATCCTACTATATTGAGGGCTCGCCTACTATATTTTTTGAAAAAATATATAATAGGCAAAACTACTATATTTCTTCTAGTGAAAAAATTTAAAAAAAAGAAAAAGAAAAATATTACTTATCACATTTAAGTAATTTCATAATATTTTTTGTGATTAAACACTTGTCTCTAAGGTTGTTGAATAAATTATGAAAATGTTAGTAAGTACTTACTTAAATATGAAAAATGCAACTTCTTTAAAATTTTCCATACAAAACGGCAACCTACTATATATTTTTGGCCTTTTTCGCCATCTACTATATTTTTACACTAAAAATCTTGAAACTACTATATTTGATCCAAAAAAAGTTGGCAACCCTAATCGAGATCCTCAGCTTTTGTAGACGACTGTATGGACTAAAGCTAGGGTTTCCTAGGATGACGGTGCCGTCATATTACGGACGTAATTTAGCGGCGTAGAACGTTGTCTATGTAAACAATACGGCGTGGTTTCTGACGCTACGGGTTGTAGCCGTGCCGTATTCTTTACAATATCTGGGTGAACCGAGCTTCGCTCGGTTATTATTTATTGTAATATGGTGGTGTTTAGGTGTTAACAAAAGTGCTTTAGCTACTTACTTTGGGATCAGAGCAATGTACGAGTACCTATGTGATGTTTTTCGATATTCGTAATCTCAACCTTACAGGACTTTTCACAGAGTAACGCCATCTATTGTCAATTTCTCTTAACATAACTCGTAAGATGTAGTTAATTACATAATAGTTCCGCGAGGCGTAGTAGTTAGTTTTGATGGCATCATCCGAGAGATGGCGTCATAAAACTTATCCGAAAAACTGTGTTTAAAATTTGTATCGGTAATTTTTTTGTTTTGCACTATTGCTTCACAAGTCTCAATAAAATTAAAACTCGAAAGCAACATTAACTACATTTTTTAAACTTGTCTAAAAACAATAAAAATAAAATATATAAACTTGAACAAACATATAAAAAAAAGTAAGTCACCGAGCGGGATTCGAACTCAGAACACTTATTTCTTGTGGTCCGCGTCCTAACCCGCTGAACCAAATGGACATTGGCCGGCCGCGGACAAAATTAGCGACAATATTCTGCGTCGAAAGAAAAACGCATGAAAATGCAAAAATGCGCGTTTTCCCAAACATAAGACTAATCTAGATCGATTGTTTACCCCCGAAGACCCCCATATACCAAATTTCAATGAAATCGTTTGAGCCGTTTCCGAGATCACTATATATACAAGGTGTTTGGTAAAAGCCTTATAAAGCCGAATATGGTAGATAGGGACCATCAAACTGAACAACTTTTACTATGGGACCAACTCTGAAATCGCGAAAAAAAAATCAGCTGTTTCATACATTTTGATATTTTCGTTATTAATTTTTGTATGAAACAGCTGATTTTTTTTTCGCGAATTCAGTGTTGGTCCTATAGTAAAAGTTGTTCAGTTTGATAAGGCTTTTACCAAACACCTTGTATATACAAGAATTGCCCGTTTAAAGATATAAGATAGACAATATTCAATGCCGCTATATTACGGCCGTCATATGACGGCACCGTTATCCTAGGAAACCCTAGCTTAAGAGTTAGCCCCGGAAATGGGTGGACAATTTACAGAGCGACGAAACTAGTGTGCCATACTATCATCCTACCAATATTATAAATGTGAAAGTTTGTGGGTTTGGTTGTTTGTTCCTCAATCACGCAAAAATTACTGAATGGATTTGGTTGAAATTTGGCACATAGATAGAAGATAGCCTAGCTTAAAACATTGAATACTTTTTATCCTGATATTTCCACGGGAACGGGAACCACGCGGTTAAAACCGCGGGTGGCCGCAAGTTATTAATAGATCCGGGTGCCTGACAATTTTCAGTGGTGGGGGTGGGAGAAGTTGGGCAACAAAGGGCTGAAAACCGATTGAAGTTATACAATTTACGGAGCTCTGGATTTGGTGGGGTATAATAGCAAGCCAATCATGTATTTAAATCGAATATAACATTGGTCCAATCGGTTTTTCAGCCCTTGCAGATTTTCAGTGTTTGGGGTGGGAGTCCCACCCCAAACACTGAAAATCTGCTAAGTGCCCGGATCTGTTAATAATGATAGTGTAGCACACTAACAAGAGGGGTTTTGTCGCTCTGTAAATTGTCCACCTATTTCCGGGGCTAGCTCTTAGTATAGTATAAGGCACGTGGGCAGCCTCGTATACACGAGTTTGACTGAACTCATGTGTTGTTTGAATTATTCATACAACAATATTCATAAGAAGCGAGACTGCGGGCCCAATCTGGAATCTAATGTTGTGCTGCTTCGGAACAAACAACCATTTGAATACATATTTGTACCAATATCGTCATGTTGCGAACATTAGTTAGGGAAAACGTATGGAAATCCCATTTGTCTCGTTTTTATTTTTTCTACGGTTGAGAAACATTGTTCCGAAATATTAGTAACTACTTTTGCTTTTATTGTCACAAATGACAAGTAAGTATTTAATGACTTTTAGGCATATTCTTATTTTTAAGGTACCTAATTTAATTTATTGGATTATGCTTAGAAGACTGCCCCCACTCTCGACGGGATCGAGTTCACACCAGGATCGAAAGAACGTCAAAAATCTGTTATTTTGGTAGGTATTTTGGAAACTCGCACTAAGCGTTTTGCTTCAAATTTATCATCCGTACCGCTAGTAGAGAGTGGAACTCCTTGCCTGAGTCTGTGTTTCCCGATAGCAAGAAGCTTATACCCACAATGGAGATTGCACGCCTAGTATCATAGTGAAGATTGAAAAAAGACTCTTTAGTGACGTCACGGCGTATTGCTATCTCTTTCTTTTCGTTTTACAATACGTTTTCGTTTCTCACGAACGAACGAACGACGAACAACGAACACGTATTGTAATGGGGCGTTTCCACCTAATGCTCAGAACTGTTCTGAACGCGCAAAAGCAGTTTGTTTGGTAAATGGAAACAACAGAGCGAGCGAACAAGTTCGTTCAACGATGTTCGGCTCAATTCATTAAGCGAATGCTTGCTAGCTCGCTCATTCAATGGAAACAACGATATGACGAACGAACAGTTGCTCCGTGCATTCGCTCGGTGTTTAACGCGCTCGGCCGACCACCGATCTTTTTTCTTCTCTTCGCGCGAATATGAGTGAAATCAGAAGAAAACCCTACAATATTGATATTTATAGAACCAATCCATGCCTATGGGATCCACAAAGAAAAGAATATAAAAATAATACCTTAAAAAGTGACGCTTTAAAAAAATTGCCGATCAGATGAGATGAGACTTTGTTTTTAAAAAATTGACACCCAATAATAATATATTCTTTAACCCAATATCGGATTTTTAGTTTACTTTTCTTTAGTATGTTGCAATTATTATAAACGCTGCACTAGCCAAAAGTAAATAGTCCATGATGCTCTTACGTTTCTACAAGAGTGGTGGAAACGCAATGGCGCAAACGAACATACTGCCTGTGCGAACCTACAAGCTTCTGTTTAGAACAAACATTCGTTCAACAATTATAGTGGAAACGGGTACTAGCTGTTATAGCGAGCACTAGCAAAACAGCAAACATTCGCTCTGATCAAATGTTTGTTCGCCAGCGTAGTGGAAACGCAGCTTAACACTAAAGAAAGAGATTGCAATAAGCCGTCACGTCACTCAAGGACATTTTTTCTATCTTCACTATGACACTGGCCGTGTAATCTCCATTGGAGGGAGGTATAAGCTTCTTGCCCGATAGGTACAATTTGGAGCCTTCAAGTCGCGAGTGAATAGGTATCTTCTAGGCAAGCGCGTTTCATTGGAGGTCGCATCATCGCTATCTTGATAGCGGGCAAGCGCTTGCTATTTAAAAAAAAACTCTGGAAACGGTTGCCATGGTTACCATTGTACTGTTTTGACGCTTATTCGATTCGATTCGAACTTTGATCTCGATCTCGTCGATTGTAAAAGCCTCCTGATTACTCCTAATCTGACTCCAGCATATATTGCACAACATTCCTATATATACATACCCATACATGATGAACTTTTCTCCATATATCAGGAAAACAACAATGATATGGCACTTCTGATGAAAAGCTCTACAACGATCTTTACCATTAGATGGAACTGGGTCAAACGCAAGCTAATACGTAAAAATACGACCGTCATTTCTCCATTAGTAGGCGATGCAAAAGCATTTTTGCCTTATTTTTATTCCACACATTATTCGATATTCAATATTCATATCTCTTAGTGGTTTGGTTATTAATCGTGTTGCGTCCGGTAGAATCGAAAAACATTAAAATTTCACACTTTATAAGTCCTGAAAGACGACTAATGTCTTGGAGCTTTCCATCTAATGTAAGTGAGGATGCCGGTATCTAGACTAGTCTAGTCTAGAATTCATAAAATTCCTTATTTTTCAGAATATGGCCTGACTATAGTGAAAAAACAGCCGCGCAGCGCGATTTTTAGTCTGCTTCATCCACTAATCTTGTAATCTGGCGAGCTTGCGTGATTGGACCATGTGTTAGGGTAAGAGCCCACGACGGCCAGACCTTCGTCATTTTATAAAAGTTAAAAAGTTTTTCTGAAGGTGCCTCTAACACAGATTAGAACGATCAGCGAGTAAAGAATTTGAGTTGCGGTTACTTACGCAGGTAACAGGTAGTAAAGGTGTATAAAATCCTACTTCCTACTTAATAATAATATCCTATCCTACTAATATTATAAATGTGAAAGTTTGTGGGTTTGGATGTTTAGATGTTTGAATGTTTGTTCCTCAATCACGCAAAAACTACTGAACGGATTTGGTTGAAATTTGGCACACAGGTAGTACATAGTCTAGATTAAAACATAGAATACTTTTTATCCCGATATTCCCACGGGAACGGGAACCACGTGGGTGAAACCGCGGGCGGCCGCTAGTTGTACATTAATTCGTTAAAATGTCACCTGCGTAAGTAACCACATCTCAAATTCTATACTCGCTGATCGTTCTTGCCTGTGTTAGCGGCACCCTCAGAAAAACTTTTAGCTTTTATAAAATGACGAAGGTCTAGCCGTCGTGGGCTCTTAGGCTATATGCGAGCTTTCACATTTCAGCGAGACCGGCAAAATTAACATAATATGCCTGTCTCAGCTTAGCGCCGGCTGCACGCTTGTCTTAATCGTAAAATGCCTGTCAAATGCTGCAAATGCCTGTCAGATGGTAACTCTGAGGGTGCTTTTTTAGATAGTGAATAAAAGCATTGATGCTTTTAGTTTCTTACACACCTCTTTGGTAAATAACTAGAGGCCGCCTGCGACATCGTCTGCGTGGAAAGTATCCCTCGGAACAGTATTTTTTTGGATGAAAGGTACCCTATGTCCTTTTCTGTATTCCTGACAACGTTTATGCAAAGTTTCATGATAATCGTTTGAGTCGTAAAGACGTGAAGGCGTAACAAACAAACTTACTTTCATATTTGATTAGTAAGGATAGTAGGAAATATACCGAAGGTATTACTGAAGAAATAATTCCTTCATTCATTATAGTTTCAACATAATATCGAAAGATTAAAGAGATATTAGCTTTTGTATATTTATGAGTTCCTGGCAACTCAGCGTGAATATTTAACGGTGGTTTATAGGAAATAATTAATCGGTAGGAAATAAGCTGGGTGCTCAGCAGTATCGATCTTGAACTGTACGCGAGGCCGAATCAGCCAGCCTTGAATGTTTATTACAGCATAATTATTAGTTAGTATATTGGTTAAGAATTTCCGCTCTAACTCCGACAGTACAATATTCCGATAGTTGACCACTTATTAATAAAAGGAAGAGTTTTATTTGCAATTTTAAATCAAATTACTGGTAGGCATAACAATGTTTAACAAAGCGAAAAAACTTATTGTTTTTAATTTGGATTAGAAACTTTTTTCGTTGCAAAAGCTGAAAAAATATTGAAATTGAAAATGCCGTTTTTTTCTCACACACAGAGGCTCTCAAATCTTCTATGATGATGAAGATGCTTCAGTTACTTGTTATTATTTAGAATTATGATCAAGACGGTCTACTATCAGCAATAAAAATATTTATGATTTTCTTTCCTTAACGTTAAAAAAATCTTAAAAGTGACTCCAGTTTTCGTTAGCAAATATGACCACCTAATTCGTTGTAACTTAGCCAATACTTATTTTTTTCACTTAAAACATAAAACATACTTAGTTATTTTTTAAACTTTTAGATTTTTGCATTCACAATGCTATTTTTATATTAAGATGAATAAATAATGAAAAATATTAGAAAAAAATCGACTCACCCGTAGCAATCCCGTCTGAGTTGCTACGGGTGAGTCGATTTTTTCTAATATTTTTCATTATTTATTCATCTTAACATACTTAGTTAGCTGAGTGTTTAAATAGTTGTTGTGCATAAAAGTTTTAAAACATTAACGTTTATGGTTGTTAAAATAAAAAATACAATAATGTTATTATGGAAAATGCTAATTCTTTAAAATTCTGTAAGTATGCAAAACGGCAATTTCATACTTTAACCCCATAACAAACTTGTGTGCTAAATCTATACTACAATAAAGTATACGTAGTAATAGAATAATGTAAATGAGGCTTTGTGAAACGAAAATATTGTAACAAAACTTTATCATTTTCTTATCAAAAGAAAATGTAATATTTCTTCAATAAAATCCACGATTCAATATAGCAGCTACTAATAGTCCGTGAGCCCGCGACAGTATTGCCTACGTCATATGACATCACGATGAAATGCATGGCACACGATCGGAAAAGTTGTGCTGAGCGAGGAATTGGCCGGAAGTTTGAGCAAATCTTCCACTTACGGTCAAATTTTTAAGATTATATTTACGTAATGTGACATCAGAAAGAGACCCGTGTCATCATTTAGTTTTCAATCGTAGAGAGAGTAAACATAAGTCTGTCAGTTTTGAAATGACTAAAAAACAAAAATTTTAAGTTTAAGATATTCCGACCATTTCAGAACTGACAGACTTTTTTTATTTTTATTTATTTAGGACAACAAAAACAATAAACGCTATTTACATACCATACAACAGAACGTATGCTAAAGGTTACATAATAAAGCGCTATCGTACTTACAGGTTGCCACGGCATGCACTAAGATTAAGCTATTAGTAAGCAAAGACTAACTAATTACTAATTACCAACTAATTACTAACTAATTAAAATATCGAAAGATACAAATACTACTAATTTGTTAAGAAGTTGCAACTCAAAAATAATAAAAGATATTCATACAAGTTATGTTTGTTAAACAAAAACAAAAAGAAAACTTATGATCTTGACACGAATACGTTGGTTAACAATGATTTGAATTTGCGTGGAGGGTGATGCAAGTCAACATTAATCGAAGGAGATGAGGCAGATAAGCGTGACAGGCGACTAAAATGTAACTGCATTCTATTAATGGCGGAGAAATGACCCAGCTTGGTCTTGGAGCTCCTTTCTTTAAATGGTACATATCTAGATGGTCGAGCTGATTTAAAAGGGACATTGAAATTTATTTGTTTTAATAAATCCGGACAATCCACGTAACCGTTAACCAATTTATAAAAGAAAAAGTGATCAAGCAATTGTCTTCGACTGTCGAGGCTGAGCAGCTTGAAATGATTTAAGCGTGAGTTATATGATGGGAGTTTCCTGGCCATTCCACACTGAAAAGACTATGTTTACTCTCTCTACGATTGAAAATTAAATGATGACACGGGTCTCTTACTGATGCCACATGACGTAAATAGACCGGAAGTGGAAGATTTGCTCAAACTTCCGGCCAATTTTATTTGCGATAATCTTCTGATCTTCGCTCAGCACAACTTTTCCGACCGTGTGCCATGCATTTCATCGTGATGTCATATGCCGTAGGCAATACTGTCGCGGGATCACGGACTATAACGGGATATAAAAGGCCAACAAAGTTAGGATCCTGTATTTGGGCAAAGATGCGTGATAGAAAAACTTATATCGAGTTATTATATTATTCCATACTGTTTTTCTATTACACGCTTTTCTGTTCGCGAGTCTATAATAACGATATTATATATATTATATAAGTTGAATAAATATATTGTTATGAATGTAATACGAGTAGGTATGCCCATTATTTCATATCATTTATGTTTTTAGAAGATGATTTATCACGTCTGAATATTCAGTAATATTGGAAGTCGAATTTAATCCGTTTGTCCATTATTTTTCATTACGCTTTTCAGCATCATCGCTCATCACTTTAAATAGAATAAATTGAATTGGACAGGCCTGAGCCACATCTAAGATGGCGGATTGTAAGTAGAATAGAAATACAGAATAGGGACTGGCAGAAGGCTGTCAAATATTTATTAACAATGCTTTTGCTCGTGACTTCGTTCGCGTGATTAAGATAGTTGTGCATTTATTTTGAAAGTCAAGAATTACAAAGTAGACCTATCAGTAGACTAGAGTGCTATAGCCCCCCTGGATACGCCACTTTGTATTATACGAATAATCATCATCAGCTTATCATCGTCCACTGCTGAACATAGGCCTCTCCGAGTGCACGCCACAGAACACGATCTGCGGCTACACTCATCCAGTTTATGCCAGCCACCTTGTGAAGATCGTCGCTCCACCTTGTCTGAGGGCGTCCCACACTACGTTTGCCGATACGCGGCCTCCGCTCAAGAACCCGTCTGCCCCAGCGGCCATCGGTTCTACGGCTAATATGGCCGGCCCACTGCCACTTCAGCTTGCTAATCCGGTGGGCTATGTTGATGACTATAGTTCTCTGTCGGATCACTTCGTACCGGACCCGATCTCTCTACTCAACTACGAATATCTTTCTATTTTCAAGATCCTTTTGTACTTTTTCTTGAAAATCGCAATACGTAACAAACGCGTATAGGTAACATAATATGATCAGTGTAATTCCCGCCTATGCGTGTGAAATTACCAAGTTCTACCAAACTACGGTATAAGCGCGGCGGGTCGCATAAAACTACCTATGGCGATGAGACGAGCGACTCCGCAGGGAAATTTATTGATGTTTATACCATCTATAATCTTTTTGTTGTTGTTTTGTCTCACGGCTTTAGTGCGGAACGGGCAAACCAAACTTACTTACCTTTTACTGTCTTTGTAATACATATTACGACAACTTCTCTCTCTAAGGTATCGTAAGAAACTTTATAAGAACTTAGAATTTACATTTTCACTAGTAGTCCAACTTTCATAAAATAAGTAAAACATACTAGAAAAATAACATCTTCTCTAACTCTACAAATTGTTAGTTTTGTTTACTATCAATTTATGCTTTTTATAATTGAAAGCAAAATTTAAATAAAGTTGCTTATTAAATAAGCTACGTAGTATGAAAATATAAAGTCTAAATTTTGTGTTTTATACGGAAATTAATTGTATAAAGAGAGCAAAGGGTATAAAACTCTTAGAGCACTTGGTTCAATGTTCTAAGAGTATATTCTATTAAGTTAACTTTAGCGTAGTTCACGTAAAGTTACACTTCTAAAATATTTACTAACAATAAATAAGTAAATTCACCGTCATTTTGTAGTCGTCGTTTTAATCCCCTTGAGAGAGTGTTCCACCAACAATTTTGCCACAGAAACATGGGAAAACGACAAAAACTGGTCCTCCTTACTAACTAGACCAATGATATTAGAATTTTTGGACTAAACAGCTAACACATTGTATTAGTATAATCTATATATATAAAATTCAAAGTCCTGACTGAGTGAGATATCAACGCACAGCCCAAACCGCTGAACCTAGAGACTTGAAATTTTGCACACAGATACTTTATACAGTGTAGGCATCCACTAAGGAAGGATTTTTGAAAATTCCATCCCTAAGGGGATGAAATAAGGGATGAAAGTTTGTATGAAAGTCCCTCAGTTTTGAAGCTAGGATCTTCAAATTTTGTGTTTAGGCTGATGATTGAAAATAAATAAATACGTGTCTCAGCGTTTTTCAAAATTCTACCCCCAAAGGGGTGAAAAGGGGGATGAAGTTGTGTTTAGAAGATAATCCTTCATTTTTGAAGTAGAAATCGCTAGATTTGTAATTTAGGCTTATGGATGGAAATCTAACGCAACGCATATTGTATTGGTATAATTTCAACCCCCATGGTGATGAAATGGGGGTGCAATGGGGTAAATAAACCTAAAAATCGATATGGATGTCGTTATTGGGGTTTTCTGGGATGAAGATTGCGAAAATGACATTTATTTTGAAGTCCAACACGGTCGACATGATTTAACCCCTAAAGGGGTGAAAATTGGATTTAAATTTGGTATTGAAAACAATATAAAATAGACATTACAACTTAAAACTTCGTAGGAGCATGTCTTAAAATAAATAGGCAAACATATATTTTGTGGTTTTGAAAATCAACCCCTTAGGGGGTAAATGGGCTAAGTAAACGTAGAAATCGATATGGATGTCGTTCTTGAGGTTTTATGGGATGGTGATTGCGAAAATGACATTAATTTTGAAGTCCAATTTAAC
Source organism: Agriphila tristella (assembly GCA_928269145.1). Lineage (NCBI taxonomy): Eukaryota > Metazoa > Arthropoda > Insecta > Lepidoptera > Crambidae > Agriphila > Agriphila tristella. The sequence continues at coordinate 32,918,814 of OV743431.1, forward strand.
CGCTAAAGGGGTGAAAATGGGGTACAAATTATATATGGAAAAATAATATAAAATAGACATTACATAGTTTACAGCTTAAAAATTCGTAGGAGCATGTCTAAAAATAAATAGGCAAACACATATTTTCTTATTTTGAAAATCATCCGTTAGGGGGTAAATGGGGTAAGTAAACATGAAAGCCGATGTGGATGTCGTTCTTGAGGTTTTATGGGATGAGGAATGCGAAAATGACATTTGTTTTGAAGTCCAACACGGTGGACATGATTCAGCCCAAGGGGACGGGGACGGACACGGGAACAGGAACGGGAACGGGGGCGGGGACGGAAACGGGAAAGAATAAAGAAACGGGAACGTGATACTCTTAATATCTCTGGACCTAATTCTGATTATTGTAATAAACTAGCTTCCGCCCGCGACTTCGTCCGCGTGGATATTAGAGAAAATCCTTAGGGAACCTTCAACCAGGATCCGACCAACCGTTTTATACGCGATTACGCGGGTCCCCACCAAGCGCGCAGCCTCGTGCGAGGCCTGTCACACGTCGCAAATGCTTTGCCTCGCGAGGCAGCGCGCTTGGTGGGGACCCGCCTAATCGCGTATAAAACGGTTGGTCGGATCCTGGTTGAAGGTTCCCTAAGGATTTTCTCTAATATCCACGCGGACGAAGTCGCGGGCGGAAACTAGTTATTTATAAGAAAGGAGCTCAATGGCGCCGTGGTTTAGCGCCTGGCCCAGCTTTCGCAAAAGTCGGTCATGGGATGGGCGAACAAAAAATTTATTATCTCGAACTTCTTCGTGCTTCGGAGGGCACGTTAAGCCGTTGGTCCCGGGTGCATTTGCAGTCGTAAGCACCCACCAATTTGGCCCGCGTGGTGGGTTATGGCCAATCCTCCTTATCCACCTATAAGATAGGCCCAGCAGTAGGGATATTAAAAATGGCTGAATGAGGATCACAACATTTTTTGTCGTTTTTTGACCCATGTTTCTTTGGTAATAGAAACGAACAAAGTTAGAACAGTAAGTGTGAAAAAAACTTACCTAGTCTTAAAATTTTAGTAAAGAACACTTGGTATATGGTGGCACTCGTTGTCTTCCTATAACGTAACCTGTAACAAAGAAAAAGAACGCTAAAATTGTTATCGTTATTGTTTCAAAAATGATTGCAAATTGCAAAGATGTGTTTTGAATTCTCGGAGAACATGCCTGAAGCCAGCAAACTAAAATCTATAGAAGTGTAATTGCAAGCAAATATTGCTTTTAAAAATGGCACCACGGGGCCGAAAAAGTACAACCCTCTCAGCTTTAGTCGGGCCAGCCACGCACCCGGTGACTGACGTTCACGTTCTTTACAATAATTGCAGTTTGTAGTGTAGAGAAAAGAGAGAAAGAGAAAGTTTATTAGAAATGATGTCGTGTGTAGTCAAATGGTGTAAAAGACGCAAAAAAGGCAATAAAAATATGCAGAAATAACGTATCATAGTTTTTCGTTTAAGTATAGAAAATATCTATAAGTAAAAGGATACAAATTATGGTCGCTAATAAGCTCAGACGCTTTGTGCTGCATAATTAAATCCACTTAGTCGTACTTTTCGTGTGGTGCCATTTTTGAGCGCAATGCTTGTTCCATAGTTTTTAGTTCGCTACCTAGAGCACAGAATATGAAAATGAGTAGTACATACCGCTCTTTACTACTCATTTTCATATTCCAGATTTGGCCACCGGGTCAGTTTCAGTCAGATAAGACCGCTCTTATCTGACTGAATCTTCTTCTTCTCTCTTTTGTTTAAAAGGGGGCTTCAACAACTATAGTGAATTAACATTTTTTTTAAATCTGACCCGGTGGCCAAATCTGGAACTAAGTGTTATTACATATCGATATGTCTTCTCCACATGTCGGCCCAAACCTTGACCAATGTATCGTTCGTTGATGCTTTTGAAAGCACGTCTTTGAAGCATTTGTTACAAAACCGGCAACGTACGATGTATTAGACCCGCTGAAGTTAAAGTGTATTATTTCTATATGGCTCGCACTGTCAAAAACTTATCAGACCTCATGTAGAGCCAAGATTCTAACTCTACGCGCCCTAACTTCAAAAACTCTACACCTTAGTCAAACTATATGGCTTGGCCGTTTCGTTACTACAAGAAAGTTTCCATGTAACCCTAATACTTTCGGAATAAACTGGCTGTGATATACGGACGGACAGACAGACGTGACGAATCTATAAGGGTTCCGTTTTTTGCCATTTAGGCTACAGAACCCTAAAAATGAAATCGTAAAAGTAAATTATGTAAGTAACTAAGAATAGGAACCTACTTCTTTGGCTGAAACAATCATAGTACTTATCTCGTCCTTGGACGAAGCGATAAAACCAAGGTTAGCCGATTCGTCAGTCACTTGTCAGTCAGTCGCGCATAGTGATGGATGACTTAGCTAACCTTCGGATTGGTTTTTTTAGGGTTCCGTACCCAAAAGGTAAAAACGGGACCCTATTACTAAGACTCCGCTGTCCGTCTGTCTGTCTGTCTATCTGTCTGTCTGTCTGTCACCAGGCTGTATCTCATGAACCGTGATAGCTAGAAAGCTGAAATTTTCACAGATGATGTATTTCTGTTGTCGCTATAACAACAAATACTAAAAACAAAATAAAATAAATTTTAAGCTCCCATACAACAAACGTAATATTTTTGCCGTTTTTTGGTACGGAACCCTTCGTGCGTGAGTCCGTCTCGCACTTGGCCGGTTTTTTAGCCTTAGTTCTTTCATTTAAACCATTAAACTAGTAAGTAAAACCTAGACCCGTATTTATAAACCGCTCTCATCGTTGAGAGATATCTTGACACCTGAGACTGAGATGCTGTTTCTATAAAAAAAAAACACAATCAAATTATAGTTCCAAATCAAGCAAAAAGTAAACAAAGTATTTAATTAGTAATTTTGCTAATGAAACTAAATAAATTAATATTTTGGTCAATAAAGTACAAAAATAATTAGGTAGTGAATAAATATGAATGAAATTTGTTAAATTTATTTACCAAATGACAGCTGCCATTTAATCTAACGATCAAAAGAAGAAAGACAGCTATTGCAAATTATTTTTATTTCGTCATACAAGCTCCTGTAAAGGAAGGTCTGTGACAGACCTTCCTTATGCCTGTGCCCCAGAAGAGAATGCTCTAACTTAGTAGAAGAGGACACATCAGAAATGGCTGAGGCCAGATATTCGTTCACTTCCTGACATTAGTTCGAAGCATTAGTACAGTAAATTGTTCAAAGAAAGTAGATATTCTGATTATCGTTTTTTCCAAAAGCGTTCTTAGCATAAACGCTAAGAGCCAAGTATATAATTACTATGACTATAATTTCACCAGCGCTCCTTCATGATTCGAACAAAGAGTGCATAAGGGCTTAAATCCTGAAGTAACTTCGTGATTAACGAGCTAAGATGGCGGCAAGTAATTGATCATTGTAATTTGAAGAATGGATTTGTTGTTACAAATTGTTTTGTAATGTTTGTAAAATGATTCCAACGTCTTTCCTATAATTTGGTCATATAGGGCCCCAATTCTTCACAAATGCAAAATTATCTTGTAAAACTCTCACATATTATGTTGTAAAAAAATCTCTATTCTGTGTCCATCATGTAAGTAATGTTTTTCAGATCAACCTAAAACCCAAACAATGTTTTTGACGAATGAATAGTACTTACTTATTATAGTGGGCGTTATACAAGCTCAAAATCAATGGAATACCGCAAATCGATGTATAGGTACAGTACAGCCGTTTGGTACATGTATACGAGGGTGGTTTGATAAGTCCATGACTTTGAAAAGAAGAAATACTTTTTTTTCACAATTTATTTTTGTGTCTTAAAAAGAAACTCCTTAAGGCATCTTTGTACCATTTTTTTTTCTAATTCGGCAAAAGTGTAGACTTTTGGAAACAAAAAGCTCAAGCGAGTTCTAACTTTTCTTAATGACCCTGTCGACCCTCTCGGCGGCACTCATGACATCAAAACTCATCGAATGAAGATGCGAATCCTTCTTATTCTCTAGATTCAACCCCAGTGAGATATTTTCTCCTACCAAACATGAATAAATGTCTTGATAAATGTCTTGGCGGGCAAAGATTTTCATCAAGCCAAAAGGTGATGTCTGAAATGGGCCCTCATTTCAGTTACCAGTTTTCAGGCGATGAAAGAAAAAAATAATGGGTTAAAGAGGTAGGAACTTCGTTGGACTGAAAACGCAGAGCTACAATAAGATTATATACAGAAATAAAACAAAATATTCCTAAAAAAAGTTTTTCTTCATTAAAAAGTCATGGACTTATCAATCCACCCTCGTACTTGAGGTGTAAACAAAATTTTGGACCCGCAGTTCTTATTAGGAGCGGAGCTATGGTGTAATTTTTTTTTTGTATGGAAAAAAAAATCTAAAAGGATTACTAATGTATGGGCAAAGATGGCTACAGATACAATATGGTTGAATTATTTTTCAAAAGATATACCTCAAATGATATGTCTAACCTCAAGAAAGCAATTTTGAAAATATTGACATTTAGTATTTTTTAATTTTTCATGATTACAAAGCTTTTACAGAGTGATTATATATAATAAAAAAAAAATGATTGTTCTAAAACCTATTGTGTGTGATATCGAATGAAAGGGCTTTCTGAGCTGTTTCTAAAAATATATCACATAATTATATTTCAGCACTTGTTTTAAATTAAACCAAAAATCAATTTCCAAAAATCCCATACAAACGTAAGTTTGGGCAAAAATTCTGCAAAAATTAGAAAAAAAAAACTAAATTTAGATATTTTCAAAATTACTTTCTTGTGATTTGATATAAGGATTATGTAACTCATACTGTCTTATTCACTGGTGCTGAAGTTAGCATGACGTTAGACTGCGGGCTAACGCCATTTTAGCGCAAATTGTATTCAGAGTGACAGTTTAACCTTTAGTCCCACCGTTTAAGGATTAAAAGGTGCATTGTGATTGGTTTACAAGCATTAAACCAGGTTTTGTTAGATCAGTCTAGCACCCCAGTTTTGTGGAACATCTCTGAATAAGACAGTAAAGGCATATTTTACAAAAAATAATTTAACCACATCGGATCTGAATAAGCACGAATTTATTTGCATGAGTAGCTGTCAGTGTCAGTAGAGTTTAACAGGAAATGTTGTATTGTTGGAAAGTGAATTTTCAATTGTAGCATAAAGGCTATAAAATTAGCATTGTGAATGCAAGAATTTGAATCAAAAATTGCTGTAACTTACCTAAATATGACAGTAGTCTCGCCATCTACGTGGACAGCATCAGTCAGCGACCACTGGAGCGTGACGCTCCCCCTGCCCTCCAGGGGGCCGCTCACCACCCTGGCGGGGAGGAACCTCCGCCTGTACCGACTCTTCAACTTGAACACTGATCGCGCACCCCTCCCGTACCGATAGCGCGGTCGAAAGTAATAACTATCACTTTTGCCTGTCCTGAATTTATCGTCGAACCGGTAATGTTTGGAACGTTCGGTACGGCGCACAAAAAACGGTTGTTCGTCGCGGCACGGTCGGTCCTCGAAGCTGGTCGGCGTGAAGTTCCCGCGGACGAAGCTCCCCACCACTGTCTGTAGGACGTAGTCACGCAGGGTCTCGTCGTCGAATTGGAGGTGAACTGCAAAAGAAAGAAACAGATTAGAAACGGTAAGTAGCTCAGACGAAAGAGCATTCGGTCGGATTGGGAAAGGTTCGATTCGAGTTCCATCCGAGTCTTTCGGATAAGTCTTTTTCTAATACTAGGAAAACATTGGTTTGCGGGTTGCGGGGGTAATACTTTATAAAGTAAAGTTGTAGCCACAAAAAACATACGATAGGTAAGCTAAAGAGATTCTCTAGTAGCTACAAAGTATTAAATTGCGTATAAACTTCACAGATGTTGTAAAAAAAATCAGAATATAAAAATATCATCAAAAGCGCTTGCGTAGGTTCAGAAGTTTGGCGTAAATAATAGCGACGTATTGAATTCAATGTGTAGTAGCTTCAATAACGTTTATTAAAGAAAGATAATTGTGATAAAGATAATGATAAAAAACCGGCCAAGTGCGAGTCGGACTCGCGCACGAAGGGTTCCGTACAAAAAAACGGCAAAAAACACGTTTGTTGTATGGGAGCCCCCCTTAAATATTTATTTTATTCTGGTTTTAGTATTTATTGTTATAGTGGAAACAGAAACACATCATCTGTGAAAATTTCAACTACCTATTGTCGTTATTAATATCGAGCAAAAAACGGTAAAAAAATCACGTTGGTTGTATGGGAACCCCCCTTAAATAATAATTTTATTCTATTTTTAGTATTTGTTGTTGTAGCGGCAACAGAAATACATCATCTGTAAAAATTTCAACTGTCTAGCTATCACGGTTCATGAGATACAGCCTGGTGACAGACAGACAGACAGACGGACAGACAGACAGACAGACGGACAGCGGAGTCTTAGTAATAGGGTCCCGTTTTTACCCTTTGGGTATGGAACCCTAAAAAACGACAAAAAAAAAACGAAAAAGAGCAGAATTGAGGTTATTTATTTTCCAAACTCTTTACACGTAAAGAAAAAGACAGATACAAATTATGTTTCCGCATATCCAAGCCTGAAAAACATAATACTTATGAAAATAGGATTGTGTAATGTGTACTAAGTCCATTTTATTTAAGACTCTCTTATATAAAATGAAGTAGATATAAAATGTGTAAATATTGTAACCAGATAAAAACTAAGTCACATTACAGATTCCATAGGTACGTCGTTTGGCGGAAGCGACGCAAAGTGGCCCGATTACGTCGCCGTGGCCCAAAAGTGTCCACCCAATGGGCCAATTTCCTGAGACGCGGCACGTCTCGGTCAGGACACAAAAGAGGACAACTAGGTATTTAGGGTAGTCTACAATCTGAGCTTATGGAACAGAATCAGAACTATTTTTTCATTAATAAATATTGTGTCTTTTGTTGTGTGAGCTATCAATACCCTGGTTGCAAGTCACTCAAGTAAATAACAGCATGAGAACTTAAAAAGATGCACATACTTACTTGTATTTAGTACCTACCTAATTAAAAGAAATCAGTTTTTAAGTAATTACTTATTTGTAAATACCAGCCACTTTGTGCATTCGGTACCTACCTAACAAGGTAAACCCAAATGACTTGCAGAAACCTAATTTAACTGACGAGCTGCCAAAAGTGACCTGATTTTGGTGAAAAATTGCTCGAACAGAAATAAAATCCGTATGATATTAGCCCCAATACCCAAATTTACGGGGAAGCTTTTGTCGCGGCTCCGTTCAGCTGGAAATGATTGCGTTATTGGGGTCGTTTTGGCCGCTAGGTACTTTCTGACGACGTTGGTGACAAATGGCGGGTTGAAAGGAAGACATACAAATATATACCACAGGCAGTGTAGCCAGGTCTACAGTTTTAACTGTAGATCTACAGGAAGGACATACGAAAGAATTTTTGCCCAAGCTGAAGCAGAGACGCTTCGCTCGCGGTTCGCGCTCGCTCGGTCAATTAAATCTTTTCGGCTGTTTTGTCTTTTGATGCAGGCGGGTTTTTATTTATTTATATCTTTTTAGTTATTATGTATTACGGTCATAATATACTTTTTTGAAATCCTTATGATAAGCCCTTTAATTTGACACCCATATTGCAAAACTCAAAGAAATAAAAATAATAAATCACTTCTTATAATGGCACCGTACAGCTGCCACGTTGGTTTTTTTAACGCCACATACCTAAGAACACTTGGGCTAACTAGACAAATCTAGCGATATTTATTATACAAAGAAATCCGTTTAGCTGTTTGAAAGATATGAGGTAATAAAAAATATTACATACAAACATACACACATAAAAGATACGCGCGAAAAACATAACCGTTTCCTTGCAGTCAGGTAAAAATATATAGGTAAAGCCTCGATTACATACGCCGATTTAGCTTCCTTACTGGGGATCCAATCTAGGAACCCAAATTGGATGTAGCGATCACACTATGCCCCAATTAGGACATGATTTCACTGATTAGGGTTGTCACTGTACTTGACAATAACATTATTGTACATAGATTAAACAATGAGTTTTCACTATTAACGGAAATGTAAAGGTAGGTTTTGATGAGTACTCTGATAGGAAATGGTTTGATGATGAAGCCGGACGGAAAAAGGCCACTAGAACTCTGTAATAAAAAAGATGGCGGTCAACTTTATTGTTTGTGGGCCGATTTCAATGAAACACGGTTTTGTTACTATTTTGACAAAAAAAAATCGAAATGTTGAAAATACTAAAAATCTAAGATGGCGGTCAACTTTTTTGTTTTTGGGCCAATTTCGATAAAACTCGGTTTTTGGTCCTATTTTGTCAAGAAAATAACAACGCAATATTGAAAATATTAAGAAATCCAAGATGGCGGCCAACATTTTTTTTGTGGGCCGATTTCGATGAAACTCGGTTTTTGGTACTATTTTAACAAGAAAATAACAACACAATTTTTTAAATACTAAAAATCCAAGATGGCGGTCAACTTTTTTGTTTTTGGACCGATTTCGATTAAACTCGGTTTTTGGTCCTATTTTGACAAGAAAATAACAACGCAATATTGAAAATATTAATAAAAATAATAATAATAATAAAATTCTTTATTTCAAAATGGATTACATGTAGGATTCTTAAAACTAAAATTCCACACTAGGCTTAGCCTGTATCGTGGTAATCTTGTGTGAATTAACCGGTCTAGATGTAGCGGTACCTATGGCAACTTTGACTGTAAAATTTTAATGAAAAGAGAAATAAACTTCTTAATTAAATTAAAAATATGACAATTTTAATTTCTATACAAATATTTTAATAAGTTATAAGCTAGTGTTACCTTATCTGTCATAAAAGTAATACGTACTATTATAGAAGATTGCTCAGTTTTTGGCGATTCGTTAATTATTAAGTGCTATTTTATACATACTAATAAGTCCTCCGAGTCACGATAGTTCCAGTTCAGTAGTTCAGATTTAAGTATGTTTTTAGCTTCCTGTGTGCCCAGATTTAGAATATTGCAAAAACCATTGATTCTGTTGTAGATATAGGGCTTCCTGTAGGTGTTAAAACGTGAGGCAAATGTGGTGTTTACTTGAGGGATTGGGAGTCTAACTGTGCGCTTATTCAACAGGATCCGGTGAAGGTCAGAGTTTAATAATTCATGGTGAGCCCTGATTGTAATATTAAGCAGGTACAACCTCCTGACACTGAGAACTTTTGATTCCTGGTATAAAGAATCGGTGGGGAAACGAGTTGGCCTTCTCAACATAGTTTTCAGAATTGGGCGTTGGGCTCGTTCCAGTGTGATAAGGTGGGTAGTGGCGGCTCCTCCCCATGCAAGTATGCAGTATGACAAAACGGATTCACATAAGGTAGTGTAGACTGTCTTAAGAAGTTTCCACGTCGCGGTGTCACGTAGGAGACGCATAATATAAATGAATTTTCGAACTTTCCTTGATAAAGCGGCTACATGGTCTTTGAATGAAAGTTTTTCGTCAATCAAGATGCCCAAATATTGGGTTCGACTAACTTTCTGTAATTTTACGCAACTACACACATCTGTGGGAGGACCATTTGGAGGTGAGGAATTCGTAGAGCATGTATGAACAGCAAGAGAGAAATCAGTAGGAGGAGATGAAGAGGTGGTCTTATGGAAACAAACAAAGTTTGTCTTGCTAGCGTTTAGCGTTAGTAGATTGCTGTTAAACCACGAGGTGATTTCCCCAAGACCTGCCTGAGCTATCTGAAGTACTCCGTTCCAAGTATCATCGTAAAACAAGATGCATGTATCATCGGCATAGTTTATAACATGAGCATTTACCAGTTTCAGCGTAGAAAGATCGTTTAGATAAATGATGAAGAGTGTTGGCCCAAGGATACTGCCCTGGGGTACACCGTAAGAAGATTCCGAAAGGTTACTGATGAAGGAACCAACCCTGGTACGCTGATACCTGTGTTGGAGATAACTGCGAAACCATTCAAGACAGATGCCCCTCACTCCGATCATCTCAAGTTTTCTCAGGAGTATGGGAAAAGAGACAGTGTCGAACGCCTTCGACAAATCCAAAAAAACTCCAACACACTTTTTTTAAGAAATCCAAGATGGCAGCCAACATTTTTTTTGTGGGCCGATTTCGATGAAACTCGGTTTTTGGTACTATTTTAACAAGAAAATAACAACACAATTTTTTAAATACTAAAAATCCAAGATGGTGGTCAACTTTTATGTTTTTGGGCCGATTTTGATAAAACTCGGTTTTTGGTCCTATTTTGACAAGAAAATAACAACGCAATGTTAAAAATATTCAAAAATTCAAGATGACGGCCAACGTTTTTGCTATTGGGCCGATTTCGATTAAACTCGGTTGTTGGTACTATTTTGACAAGAAAATAACAAGGCAATGTTAAAAATATTAAAAATCCAAGATGGTGGCCTATTTTTTTGTTCGTGGCCCGATTTTAATAAAACTTGGGTTTTGGTACTAACTACTTAAATAGTAACAATAATCATCATCATCGAAATCGAAAAATTGAGAAATCGGCCCATAAATAAAAGAGTTGGCTGGTATATTGATTTTATTATTATTTTCGACAATTCGTTGTTATTTTTTCGTCAAAGTAGTAACAAAACCGAGTTTCTTTGAAATCGGCCCATAAACAAAAAAGTTGGCCGCCATCTTGGATTTTTATATTTGAAAAATTGTGTTGTCATTTTCTTGTCAACATAGTAGCGAAAACTGAGTTTCATCGAAATCGGCCCACAAACAAAAAAGATGGTCGCCATCTTGGATTTTTATTATTTGAAAAATTGAGTTGTTATTTTCTTGCCAAAATAGTACCAAAACCGAGTTTCATCGAAATCAGGCCAAAAACAAAAAAGTTGGCCCCCATCTTGAATTTTTGGTAGGTACGCACTCAAATGGTAGTGGTGGTGGTAATGCAATGTAAATTATTGACAAGCCATGCTTGATCATCTAGGGGTTACTTATAATGTGATATAGGTACCGGCATAAATAACTTGGTAAAACAAAGATGAGACAAAAGATGCACCGAGTTTAGTGTTTGTAGCTGCTGCGCATCTTTTGTCTTGCCAAATTACGTGCCCGTAATAATACACCCGCAGAAATGCAAACTAAAGAAAAAAATATGACTGAAGACTTGGCTGCATGATCAAAGTTTCATTTGCCTTACATATATAGCCTTGGCTAGGGAGGCACCCTTAAATTTCCCAACTAGGATCCAATTCGGGGCATCGTTTCCAATCTGAAATTAGATCCCCAGTAAGGAAGCTAAATCGGCGTATGTAATTGAGGCTTAAGGGAGGTTGTTCACTAATCGTTCAAATCTAACTTTCTAACTTTCAATTTAAGCTAAAATTCGAAATTCAAATATTCCCGCTGCCTATGTGGGTGTTTGTTTGCTGTAACAGTAAAGCAAGGCTCTGATAGGAGCATATCCACCGATACGTCCGCTGATTGGCTGGCAAAAGACACTAGAAAATTCGCCGCTTCCGTGACATCATCGCGGCGTTGAAAATTATCAAAAAACCATAAAATTCGGAGTGTGTGATTCCAAAATCATAATAATTGTAATTATCCAATGTGCAAGCATCTATATAATCGTTTTCCAAACAATCGAGTGCGTGAGAGTGCCAGTTGGACTTCTGTTCGTGAACCACCTTGTGGGGCCCCCCATCATCCCTCACCCTGAAGGAATACAACTGCTGTGAGCTGGAGGATACGTAGAAAGACTCAAGGTAGGTGGATAACTACTTGCGTTGGTGTTAGCTCAAACGAACCTATCACTTTTCCGAACGGCAGGTATATTCTATCGAAATTCGCATCTTCCTGAACCAGATGATATCTAGGACTCATTTGCTTATACTATAATCGTTTCGGCTGGGTCGCGTTGTCACAGAGGTACTTACCTTAATTTTACAAAATGTTGTTGACGAATTACTACCAATTTAGTTGACTAATTGGTGCTAACGAAGTTGCTTAGCAGTAAACCTCAGAAGACTGACGCGCGCTGTTATGTGTTTGTGTCTCAGAGTTAGCCATATACTAAGCTAATAATCAGTGAAGCGACAGATAATTAGCCCAGTGTGTCGACGCAAATTCAGTTTACAGATTAAACTGGGTAAACTAACTGTATCTATTCTATGTAATGTACCCAAGAGAAAGTTGAGAGACTTTTTCAAAAGTCGGTTTTAGATACCACAATTTGAGATCTTTACGACCATGAAAGAAACCTTTTCAACACACTTGCTCGTAAAGTGAGCCCTAATACGTCGCTTTTAGAGTCCCTACAAAGTTAAATTAGTACCTTACTGCAAGTTCTATGCCAGTAACAGAGTATTTCCAATTTAACCGGGTAATACAGTTATTTTGTTTAGTAACGACGAAGAGCTTTCATGCCGCTGAAAATTCATATACATTTTTGGAATAATTAAATGTGTAAGTCCTTAAATAAGTCAGACAAATATTTATTATAACATTATCAAATTATTCATAAATCACAATATTTTGTTAATATAATGTTAAAATATTTGCATTTTAACACTTAAAATTATAATTTTGAAGTGAGCACCCCTTTGTTCGCAAAATATTATTGCACTGGGCGTGCTAAAAAAAATCTGCGCGCCAATTTTCAAAGTTTTGTTTTCAGTTTATTCCTTTTTTCGCTAAATTGCAGATTCTGCAAACGGCAGATTCTGTAAACGGCAGATTCTGTAAACGGCAGATTCTGTAAATGGCAGATTCTGTATTGTACCATGCTGCGTAGTAAGTGACCGCCATTTTATAAATTCGTAAGACTTTTTATACTTCCCACCAAGCCTGCCAGTGGCACGCACTGGCAGGCGGCTTGCTTAGCGCCTACCTAGAGCCTAGCTAGTCACCTAGAATGTAGCGAAGTGAAAGCACAGTTCGCATAGCAGCCAACAGCACTGCGCGCTTAGCGCCGCCGCCGCAAGCTGCCGTTAGTGTGTGCGTATGTACGTGGCCTTACGTTGCCAAGTTACTCAGGATGTTTTCTATCTACTTTACAAGTTTCGGCGTTCATTAATCTCTTTGCCAGTTGGTTCGCTTTAATTTGGTTAATGGCTTTGAATGTTGAAAGTTGTTGAGCTCTCTTACGACCCGGCCACAGCCAGCCGCGTCGGGCGGCGCGGCAAGCGAATTCAATAATCACTGCGCGCTATCTCGATGGCAACCCCTCAGCTCGTCGTCACGACCGCACAGTGATCTCCGAAATCGCTTGCCGCGCCGCCTGCCGCGGATGGCCGTGGCCGGGCCGTAAGGTTTCATTCCTTGTTTTGGAAAATAATTAAGAACAGTACCTACCTACGTACAACTATAAGCTTTGGAAGATATTCATAATAAAAATAACTAACAAAACCGACCGATTTTAGCACTAAAGATAAGAAAATCATAGTGGGTAAATTTTACTCGTTCTAAACAACATTGTATTCTTAACAGATGCAGGGTTTTGGTTCAGGGATCGTCCTAATCTATTAGTTCTAACGCGACTACGCGATCATCGCGCGAGTAAGTGACGTGACCATCGCTTGTTCGCGCGATGACATGAAATGTGTGTAACCCTAATACTATGCGAACTTTTTGCACGTGAATTAACGACGCGACCGATAATGCGACGCGATTATTGCGTAAATGCCAATTAGAACACCTCGACATTGGTATGATTGATCGCAGATTCGTACGAACTTAGTTCGCGCGAACAGATTTCAAACATTTTAGTCACGCGATCGGATCGCGCGAATACCAATTAGGACACCTATTCGACATCACTATATTTGACCGCGGATTCGTACAACTAAAATTTTCTATTAAGTGCAAAACACACCGGGTGCGTAAAGCGTGCACGTAGACGTACTATGACGTCCACTTGCGTAACGCGTAGACTGATGCGTAACCCTACGCATTGCAGCTCGTGACGTTGTACTCAATGGCATTCCCTATTGGACACACCGAAATCAAAGTGTGAAATATCACCACAGTGTTGCCTTTACCCATAACTTAAATATTTATAGTAGTTATAATAAGTATATTTATATCAATGTAAGGAAAAGTAATGAATGCAGTGAATAGCTTATTTATTTTACGGAAATACATTATTTTCTCCTTAAATGTCGTACCCACTCAAGAAAATTAAAAGGAAACATAAAGCGAAGCACGTTTCCTCTCATTTAATTTTGAGATTTGAAAGGACGAAGAATCTTTTGAAGAAGACTTGTAATGTAATAAATTATATTCGGTAAAATCTTAGAATAATAACAGGTAAAATCTAATTTCGCGTTATTAATTACAGTTTATGAATTGTTTGATTTAATAATGTTTTATCTACACTCATATCGTAAAGTTCTAATTAAAAACCTTAAAACGAGTTTATTTTACAATATTTTATACACGCAACACCGAAAGGAAAATAAATTGAAAATAAAAGAACGGGGGCAGTATTTATCAACAAAAAGAAAGAGGCCTGGATTGAAATTACTAGGAAATACAATAAAATAGAAACTCTATACGACGGGAAAACAGAGGGACAGCACTATTGGAAATGTTGAAAAAGAAAAAATTGGAAATGTTGAACAAGGTTTATATAATTGAACTTATGGATTATTTTGAGTTGTTAAATTAGTCACAGATTTTATTTTGATATGCAATTGTTCCAAAAACTGTCCTACATGCTGTAAATACCTATTTTCCTAACCTTTGAATAAAAATTCATCACTTAAAACTGACAGATTTTTTTATTTCTTAGTATATAGGATAGGAGAATATTGTGTTTACAAGGGGTGATCGCACAGATGTTTCATTTTGAAAGAACCGCAAACAGATCAGAAGCTGGGTAAAGCCTAGGGTTGCCTAGGATGACGGTGCCGTAATTTAGCGGCGTAGAATGTCTATGTAAACAATTCCGGTTTCCTAGAGAGCGGAGCTGGACACCGTAAGGCCCTGTCCTAATTGGCATCGGTCGTGCGATCATGCGTTGCGATTTCATCGTTCGATGAAACTGAACTATAGACGCATCGCATGATCGCGCGACCGTCAATTAGGGCCGTATTTATTAGGACAGAGCCTAATTGGCCATCGGTCGTGCGATGGTGCGTCCGTCCAATGAAACTGGTCCTGCGACCGTGCGATCAAACCTAGTGATAACTATTGAATGTCCGAATTGACGGTCACGCGATCGGACGACCGATGACCAAATTAGGCCCTGTCCTAATTGGCCGTCTCGGTCGTGCGATGGTGCGTCCGTCCGATGAAACTGGTCGTGCGACCGTGCGATCAAATCTAGTTATAACTATTGAATGTCTGAATTGACGGTCGCGCGATCGGACGACCGATGGCCAAATTAGGCCCTGTCCTAATTGGCCGTCGGTCGTGTGATGGTGCGTCCGTCCGATGAAACTGGTCGTGCGCCCGTGCGATCAAACCTAGTGATAACTATTGAATGTCCTAATTGACGGTCGCGCGATCATGCGATGCGACCTTTTCATCGCACGATGAAATCGCAACGCATGATCGCACGACCGATGCCAATTAGGACAGGGCCTAACGTCAAAAAGCATTGCCGCCATTTTACAGACGGTCGTCATGACGGTGTATAACAGTTCACCAACGTTTAACTCAAGATCGTCCATTTTTTTTCTCAGATAAAGAGACGTTCCGTTTCTAAAATAAAGATGGCCGTAACGCTGTTGTATGTACGGTGTTGTAACTTTCCACGTGACTCCACCGTAAAGTCTTTTTAAGTCTGTAAAATTATGACCGCTATGTGACGGCATCGCTTTCTTAGGAAACCCTAGATTTAGACCATAAATTGCCTTACTCCTCAGGGTTCGTGGCTCCAGATTGAGGCGGTCTCGAAGCAGCAGCGCTGCCTCCTTTGAAATTCAATGGCGCAGCCGGAATTCTTCTCCGTCAAGTTTTTCGAATAAATTTATTCTGTCTGAGGTCTGGTGGCGACAAGGAACATCTTCTGAATCCGACAATGGCGATAGGCTGGTCGGTTAACGACATATTTAGCGAAAATACAAAGTAAACACGTCGTGAAATTAGTTTAATGGCCCCTCATCGACCCATTAAAAATTAGAAGAACTTCTAAAATGTAATTTAATGAGCTCTGTCTGATGCGTTGAAGTCGCTAAAAAATATTCAATAAATAAGGTAGTTTGTTTTAGCATAAAACAGAAATGTTCTGGTGAATTTCTAAGTTCGTACGGAAATATAGCCAGCAGTTAAGTACAAGAATGATCGATGGCGCAATTCGTCTTAGTTACCAAGTGCTGTTCTCTTGAATTATGAAAATGTAAGTCGCTCCTTGGGTTTAATACATTTAACAAGAAATGGCAGCGGAAATTCCACTACGTTACTGTAAACGTTCCACTGTTTTTTGGAATGAAATGAATGAATTTTTATTTGAATTAATTTTGAGTACAAGCTATGGTGCTATTAATTAATTCGATTATTCCCAGGAGTCCCCTCTAACACTGTCCCCCGGGGTGACAACTGGGATTTTTTTTCCTAGTCGTCACGGGGGTGACATTTTTTCCCAAATGTTCCCTTCAAATTTGTGCCAGAGGGGACCACTGGTACTTTTTTTTTCAGATTGTCACCCCTGACACTAGAAGGGGTGACCATTGCTACGAAACTGGTCCAGTTGTCCCTTCCAATCCAAGCAGCATGAAGTGTATTTTCTTATCTTCTTCTCTAAAAAAAAATTGATTATGATTTATTTTAAAAAACTTTTAGGTAGGCAAGAAATTATAACGTAAAAAGTTCAGTAGGTACTTAAAAATACTTTTACAGAAGTACAATTACAGACAGACATACAGACCTTGACATTCAAAGCAAAAGTATCATATTTTTAGCTCCAAATAACTCCTTGTATGTTATGTTGCCCTGGTACTTTTGACTGAATATAACATTATTTCGTAATTGAATATAAAACAAATATAGGATTTCGGGTTAGGTTCGGTCGTTCTTTATTTACTTATTTATCGATACCTACTATAGGACACTACGATATTCTAAAAAGCCCTAGTCCAGTAGGACCACGAGTACATAGTGGTATACCGTGGTCCTACCAGTAGGTCAAATCGGTAAGTCCACGGGCCCCCAAGGTTCACGGGTGACAATTGCTACAAAAAAGTTCCAGTTGTCCCCTCTGGCACGAATTTGCAGGGAACATCTGGGAAAATTTAGTCCCCGTCGTCACGGGGGTGACGACTGAAATGAAAAGATCCCAGTTGTCACCCGGGTGACAGTGTTAGAGGGGACTCCTGGGAATAATCGAATTAATCGATTGAGTCAGTCAAAATCTACTATTAAGCATGCATTTTTTTTAAATACACACATACATTTATTACTATACTAGCGGCCGCCCGCGGTTTCACCCGCGTGGTTCCCGCTGCCGTGGGAATATCGGGATAAAAAGTATTCTATGTTTTAATCTACCTGTGTGCCAAATTCCAACCAAATCCGTTCAGTAGTTTTTGCGTTATTGAGGAACAAACATCCAAACCCACAAACTTTCACATTTATAATATTAGTAGGATATTAGTAGGATTAATTCATAGAACAATAATATTCTTGAAAGCAATTTTTCATGCGTCACACGTTCATGCGTTACGGTGAATTAAGTATATGTATACTATATTAGTATACTAAAGGGAATATTGTATCGTGATTTTTATTATTTTTCTACCAAAACAATTTAAACTTCACACACTTACGGGTCTCTATACTAAAGAAATATGCACATTTATAGAGCAGTTTTCTCTAAAACAAGTTTCTAAGTATACGTACAGAATACATAATAATAAGAGACTATTATTCTGTGGTTTGGCACATCGCAATGATTACTCGATGACCGTAAAGTTATTTAGTTAACATTTTATATATAGCCCAGTCAAATTCTACATTAAAAACGCAAAACGCTTTGTAGAGCTGCATTTTTGGTATGTTATTTGGACGCCTTAGGGATGTGTAAAACCACTTTTGCAAGCAAAAAAAGTTGTCCTAGGTAGCAGGTACGCAGGTGCGTAATACGAAAAAAAAATTCAATTTTTGCAGTTCAACTCAAAAACATTTTTTGAGTTGAACTGCAAAAACTTTTGACGGCTTTTGTCATTCCTTTCCTTGTTGCAAAACGTAGTTTCACCCTCTCCTAAGAGTTCCAAAAAACATACCAAAAATGCAACTTTAGATCGCGTTTTGCATTTTTAGGATTTTTTTTGTATATATATCCTACCTATGTCTATGCTTCCTACCTATATGTAAACTTCAATTAATGTGCTTATAACTTGGCTATAACTCGGAAATTTTGAACTTATGTTAGTATCATAATCAAAATATAAGTTCTAGTGGCTTTCTTGACAGATTGACATATTTTTCATAACACAACTATCAAATCATCTGTAAAACTTATTTTTTAAATGCAAAAAATCCTGATCGATCCTACACTCGATTAAGTAATTTCAGTATAATTTCAGATACTTACACGTGGTTTTCATGTCGTATATTTTTTATGTGACCTTGAATCTTTAATAGCTAATAATAATTACGATTAATTATCTTGATAACCTACCTCGTTAATGTTTGTGTGCATTTTATGTCTGTACTTTAACATGGTCGTGAGTATTTGCGATGTATTTGACAGTGATAGCAATATTATGTAAGTATAACACATTCATTACATTTGATATAAAAGTTTTATCCCTATAAGAACAATAGGAAGATAAATATTATAAGGTACGAATTTTATATATTTTGGAAAATATTTATTTACCTATACCGTCTATGATTTTAGTATAGGTACATAGATATGTTTTGTGAGAAATAATGAAGTCATTTTTAAATTATTGTTTATTTAGACATTTCAATGCTGTTTTTATATAAGGACCTAGCGGTAGTCAGTTATTTCTGTATCCGTCGGAAACACATTATTTTCAGAGTGAAAGGTACCCTTGTCCTTCTCTGTTTACAACAAAAAAATCATGATGATCGGTTGAGTAATTAAGACGTATTTGAAAGCGTAACAAACAAAAAAATAAAAAAAAAACAAACTTACTTTCGGATTTATTTACTAGCAACCCGGCCCGGCTTCGCACGGGTGGTAGAGCATTACATTTTATAAGCAACAATCGTTAGATGACAGAAGGGCGATATTAGAAATGCCGTGGGGTTCAGACAGATACTAGGTACCTGCTCTGGATCGCACAGGGTTTTTCAAATTAAATAGATTGGAAAAGCCTGTGAAATTCAGAGCATCGCCTGCTCTATAATTTTCATCGAAGTCACGTCAAAACAGAAATGAAACTTGTTTGTCATCTTAGAATAATACCTAAATAAATTAAGGTCGACTGGGCTATTGTAACTCAAAATTGACACAAGCGAGCGAGTCATATTGAAACAAAAAAATATACTTTTAGATGCATAATTTTACCTTACTATATTTATGTCGTCATTTGAGATATTTAGCAAGTCCTCTGGGCATTAAAATATTCAAAAGGCTTTATATAAAAAAATACAGTGAAAAACATTTTGCGCAGGTATGATCTGGCTACAATATTCCCCGTAAACGGGGGTGTTGTAACTTGTAACCTTTTTAACCGACAGGGAAATTTGAACTGATTTTTTCGAGAGAACCGCAAAATATTGTGTCTAAAAACTAAAACCAACTAAGATTGTAACTTATATAGCTAAAGATAAGTTTAAAAAGTTGGAAAACAGAGATCAAATCTAATTCGGGGGCTATTGTAGCCATTATAAGCAAAATTGTGTGTCTATAGACAAATTATTGATAGAAGATAAATCGAAAATTAAATAACAATATGTTCTTTAGAATTTTTGACCTAGCGAGCGCGAAGCGTCTCTGCTTCAGCTTGGACAAAAATTATTTCGTATGTCCTTCACTTCTTCCTTCAGAATGTCCTTTCAGCTGTCCGTTTGTTCTTGTCTACGCATTTCTCAACCGATTCTCGTGCAATTTTGTCAACAGGTTCGATAATCATATATAATTTTTCAGTCGAATCAGTTTATCGATTTTTTTCGAAATGGCGGATATATGCAAAAAAAAACCATTTTAGCCGTTTCCAAAAATAATCAAAAATGTAACAAATCTTTTCGTTAGCGGTCTAAAGTAAAGTAAATTTTGTTTTCTTATTTTTAAAAGACTCAAAAGTTCATCAATCTAAAAATTTCTAACCAAAAATCAAATTTGAAAATAAATAGATTACTTACTATTAATACCTACCTATTCTGTGTTATTTGTTTTTGAAAAACATAACCATTTGAGCTACTTTTTAACGCGAGGTCTACGCTCACGGAGCCGTTAGTTATTATTATTAATAAGTATCTATATAAATTCCCCATCATTTTCCATCACTTGTGATACCCTAAAAATAGCAAGGGGCTAATGTGTCACTTTAGCCCCTTCTTAAAAAAAATCTAGAGGCAAATGTAACCACGCTTTTATTTTTTTTTTAATCATAATTGAAATGATAAAACTATAAGCGTATAAAAATATTGAGTACTGGGCTTCAACTTACCTTGAAAATAACTCACAGTATTCACTTTTTTCATTAACAATGTAAATTTGATTTATTTTGCAATGAGATTTGATTTAGTACATAAAACGAAGGTATCTGTAAGAAATAATAAAATTATTTTAACAATTCACAAAAAAATGCTACAACAAGCTTATTTCAACTTACAGTGGTCATCTTCGAAGAAAATTGCGGTGTCGGTAAAACAGTTACAATTGGCGCTGACGCGGTCCTTAATTACACGACTAAAGTTATTTCATTGTTCAATATATTATGGCGCAAATCGTAAATAACTGTAAAATTAACAACGGACACCATAGCCCCGAGGACACCTTAGCCCGGACCTTACTTAGTTATTGTTCTGAGCTTGTCATATTTAAAAGTAACTTTATTTAAGCTTAATCTAGGCTGTTTTATTTTGCAAAGAAACTGTTTAGCAATAAATTATTTAGCGTATGAAATCACAGATATTAATTAAATTTTTATTTTAGGTTTCCACGTCAACGCCGGGGCAAACGAAACAGATTTAATGTTAGACCTAAACCCGGACGTGATCTTTAAATCGCTTTTGGCCCGCGATGCCAACCTCATCCGCAAGACCACTCACCCTTCGCCCACGATGCCCCAAATACCTGATCAAAAACTTTTTAACTTCACAATAAAGAACACATCCTCTCAAATATTCAATGAAAGTAAAAAAAACAAACCTGAAGAAATAAAAGTAAAAGACAATAAAAAGTTGAAACCTAAAAAAATTGAACGTATAAAAAGAATACCTGAAATTGAGTCCAGAATGAGAGAGTTAGAAATTAATCGAATATTTGCCAACGATCATAACCATTTACCCAACTTTGACAATAATGAGGATGACCCAACAGCGATTACGAGTAAATTTGACAAACTCAGGACACACATACAAATAGAAGGACGAAGATATGAAACAAGAGAGTATCAAATACCACGAAGAAATAAAATGAGAAACAGGACATTATTTATCATGGAGCACTTTGTATACCAAACGAGGTACAAGTTGCCGTATTCCCAAATATTGAGAGCAAAGTATCACAAATCATTGAAATATAGAATCGGGTATTGCTACGGACTGATGTACCAATTGAAAAGGCAACAGATGCTGATGTACACGCATTTGAGACTAGAACAAAATTTGTCGAGTACACTGCATTTACACATGAGATTATATGAAAAGGTGGTGAGGCTGGATGTGGACATAAAAGATACTATACGAATTATAAGACAACTTGAGGCACAGAGACGGCTGAGAGAGGACCCTAAATATTATGACCAATACCTGTACTTAGGTAAAGGCGAACATTGATAAGGATGATGGTTGATGTTAGTGGTGATGGTGGTCCAACTGCCTAGGGTGCTTTACTGCTGCTGTCTATTTAGTGGTTTTGTTTATTATTGCTAGGAACTGCTTCGGAACTACTAAAGTATGTATACAGGGTATCCCAAAACTGTAAGACGACTTAATTTTTTTTATATACTTAATTAGAACGAATGTTTTGGGACACCCTGTGTATGTTCCCGTCAATGTGCATAATTTAGTTAGAGTGCAAATTAACTACTTAGTGAATATGTGAATTAACTGGTCGAGTCCGTTAAAGTGGGAAAAAGTTGATTCAGTTCTTACACTTACTAGTTAATCTGCAGATTAAAGACCTAGCATTGATCGAACGTAGGTCAAGTTGATAAAACAGGATCATTAAGTAATTGAGAAGACAGTGTAAACACATAAAAGGGGTGAAAAACTCTTAAAGAGTACCTACATTAGGTTAGGTTAGAATTGCGACCAAAAATGCACGAGCTAAGCGAGCGAAGTGAGCGTGCCGCGGCAGCAGCGCCCGGCGAAGCACCAGAAAAGACGTTTTGGTAGAATTTACTTTCAATAGAGGTCTTTACCTTAAATTTCCTGAAGCCTTGGCTATTCACTCACTGTATTTCGCACTTTAACTAGGGTAAGTAAAGTGCGGAAATCTATCTGCTACTTTAAGAAAAAAAACACACTTCAACGGATCGTATCCGGTATTTGCAGATTAAGTACCTAGCCAGTTAATTTGTGCATTTACGTATTCCGTACTTTAGCGGTAAATTATACCTACACTATATTTAGATCGGTTTGACGTTTGGCCAGTGAATGCCGATAGGAAAAGTGCGTGCACGAAACATCGAGATTTGGAGAAAGTTATCAAATCTGGTGTATTTAAAGACTAAGGATATATCCTTTATAAAAAAAACTACATCTGAATTTATCTTTATAAAAATCTTGATTACTATTTAAAAATGTTATTATAATACAGTTGGTAACTACAGTTGACTTCAATAATTATGTACCTTTGACCTTTATGCCTTGCCGTAATAAAAGTCAACATCCTGTCAAAAGTGCCAACATACTAATGTATACTTGACTGTACTCTGTAACTATGTAATTTTCTGAACAGAATACGAGGCAAACATCTTGACACTTTTTCGACTGAGTGGGGATAAGTTCGCGCATGTGCACTTGTGAGTGACCAATAGCGCGCGCCCCTCTCCCGCCGCCCGCGCCCCTCACCGCTACGCATACCCAAAATACGCGTTCTGCGCAATCCCCACCCGATTTCAAGATGTTTGCCACGTACTGATATTTTATGTTTATGTAGTACCTATTTAAAAATATAGAGCTGATAAATTTTATTTGTTTTTCTCTTACAAATAGAATAAATAAAGGCATTAAAGTAATAAACAATTGTGACATAACAAGACCTTGTAATCCATCAGCTCCTTTGTTTCCTGAGAGCCTTCATTGTTAGAAGAAAAGAGAATTGAAATAAATTTAAAAGCAAACTATAATAAGTGATCTTGAAAATGATTCTCGAATGAAATGGATTATTACCGCGGGACAATAGAAATATAGTGAATAGAACACACATTGCATTCTTTCAACAGAGCCCATTGTCTAAAATTGCCAATGTAGCTACAGTACATCCACCGTGAAACGTAATGACACGAGATAGAAATTAGAAATAAAACACCGAAATCGTCGATCCATTTAACGCGATAGCGGCAAGAAAATAAAACTTAGGGATACCTGGTGTTTCCAACTTTTCCCTCAACTCCGCTTATTGTTCGAAATGGGAAACAGTTTGAAAGTCGCTTTTCGCGGCATCGAATTATTGGAACAAAGCCGTAGACTTTTAAAAAAGTTGACGACCGGAAAAAACAGTGGTAACAAATAGCTTAGGCTATAAAGGCTCCAGCACACCGGATGCGTAAGCGTATGCGTAAGCGTGCACGTAGACGTACCATGACGTTGTAATGCCTGAAACCTTATGAGACATGGCACACCGCTTGCGTAACGTACGCGTGCACGTAGACCGATGCGTAACCCTACGCATTGCAGCTCTCATGAGACAACCAGGCTGCGTACTTACGCAGAGCGGAAAGCATTGATGACGTTGTACTCAATGGCATTCCCTATTGGACGTCACACCGAACAAATACGAACACGCACGTATCTGTCCTGCGCGTCACTACGCGCGTAACCACGCGCGTGACTACGCATCCAGTTGTATTTGTTTACAAATAGTAGCGGTACTAACGGTAGTAAGTGGTGTTTTATTTTGTTTTTAAGTAATGAATAACGATATTAAAGAAAAACTAATTGAATTAGTGCGAAAAAATTAGTCCATTTACTCAATCTTCGTCTGACATCGCGCACTAGAGTCGCAAACATGGCTGCCGCAGCGGCTGGGTACGCAAGGGACAGGTTGCGTTGCGTGCCGCGTAGACGTATGCGTAACCCGGTGTGTCAGAGGGTTACGTGCGTAACTACGCGCGTGTACACGCACGCGTAACCACGCGCGTGTCTACGCAGCCGGTGTGCCCAGGCCTTAAATGTTTTTTATCCGTGTTCATTATTCAGATGTTCTGTAGCCGGCTTGGCAACGCTCCAAACTGGCTGACTACATTTAGTGGCCTATTCCCACTGGGGGGGATATTGGGAAAAAAGCTTTTTTCTATAATTTTCTTCCCGATATCCCCCAGGCTGTAGAGCGGGAATAGACCGAGGGTACATTTGCTTAAAGGGTCCATAATAGGCAAACATGGTTTGAGAGGGTCTTTTTATATAGAAAACGTAAACTTGTAGCTACAAAAAAAACATATGACAAGCTAAAGAGATTCTCTAGTGGCTACAAGTATTAAATTGCGTATAAACCTCACAGTTTACTGAAAAAAATCTGTAGATCACCAACAGCGGTTCATATTTTTGGCGTAAATAATAGAGGAAACGTATTGAATTCTATACCAAAAACACATTAACGTACTGTAAAGTAGTTCCATTACTTTTATTCAAGAACGATAATTGTGATAATAAAAACATTGAAAAAGTGCAGAAGTTAGATTATTTTCCTTACTCTTTAAATGTAAAGAAAAGTAAAGTATGTAAAGTAAAGAATAAGACAGAGACAAATGTTCCAGTATAACCGAGCCTTAAATACCGCTGACATGAAAAAAAAGTTCTAGGACAGTTATTTAGCTTTAATTCAAGACTAAGAAAAATGCTCTAGCACTAATAATAGTTCTCTTGTATCAGGTAAAAAAAATAGAAAATTGGAAATTTCAAAAAAAGAAGCCTGATGAATTGTAGGACTCTTTTAAATTGTAAGAAAGACACCAGACAGCGTTAAATTGTTTATCCTAAAAAATGAAATCGAACGCAATAAATATTAATGTGTTATTTCTTAATAATGTCACAGTGGCGAAGTGATAGAGGGACCTCAGCTTACACCTGCGACAGAAACACGCAACACGTCAATTACCTACTATTTATTAATCAATTACAACAAAAAGGTGAATAAATCCATACTAATATTATAAATGCGAAAGTAACTCTGTCTGTCTGTTACGCCTTCATGCCTAAACTACTGAACCTATTTGGATGCAATTTGGTACAGAGATAGAGTAGAGCTCGAGAAAGGACATAGGCTACCTTTTATTGCGAAATAGGGGTTGGAGAGGTTGAAATAAGGGATGAAAGTTTGATTGTACCACAGAATAGAGAGACTACAGAAGTTATGCCACTTTCGTATTTATACCCATTAACATACTTTTACGCTACGAGATAATTTTGTTTAATCGATTATATTATTAAGAGTTAAATTGACAGAACGAAATTTATCAGGGTGGGACCCGTTTAATCACGGAAAAACGGCTAATCTGATTTTGATTAAATTAAAACATTGAAAACTATTTATCGTGGTTAAAGGTTCTCATAAGATTTTCTCGAATATCCACGCGGACGAAGTCGCGGGCAAAAGCTTCACATAGTACGGAAAAACGGCTGATCTGATTTTGATTAAATTAAAACATTGAATACTATTTATCCTGGTAAAAGTTTCTCATAGGATTTTCTCGAATATCCACGCGGACGAAGTCGCGGGCAAAAGCTAGTAGATAGTAAATGAATAATTAATAGATAACTGTACAATATTGATAACAATTTACATTCAAAGCTCAATTTCTTGGATAATCAGATTTTCTATAATATTTTTTTTTCTTGATGACAAGAAAATTATTGTTCCTTAAGCGTTTTTCTTACTCTTAAAGTAAAGCTAAATAACTGTTCTACAACTTTATTTCTTATGTCTTTCCTCGTAGAATGAGTATTTTAGACGATGTTTTGTTCGAAAGACTAGCTTTACTACAACTTTATAACTTTTTGTCAAAATGGCCCGTTTTTGAAGTGTGTATCTCGAGATATACATATACACTCAGAGCTGAATTTACACTCAAATTGTTGGTAATTTTATCTTCTTTAAAAATGTCATAACGGCACTTAATTTTATAGTTTACTGCTTATTTTAAAGTTTTAATAGTAAGCGTAGCGTTCAAACGAATAGAATGTTGGCCATTTGAGTAGGGGGGCAGTTGCCCATCAACATCATCTAGTGGGGCAAATAGTTACTATTTTTTTGTTTTCATATGACTCTTGGAAAATCACTCATTAACACCCGAATTTCAACGATATAATTATGTATTGTTACGTGCCCAAAAAGCCCATGGTTGGGCTGAAAGAAATTAAGAACTAAAATTACGTGTGACAGAGTTTCGTGCTGGAGTTGTCAAAGTGAAATTGCTTGAAAATATATATTGTGCCGCTTTTTCGTAAATTCTTTAATAAGCTGTTATCACGTCATTGTGCGTGTGACAACATTATTACTTTTGCGTTGTTTCCTCTTTTTCCTTATACTTCTTGAGTGATATTTATTTTCCCAAATATTTATGTAGGTTTCTTTGATTAAAACCCCAAAAATAAAGATATATTATCATTTCAGAAACTTCAATGTTTTCAAATTAATTTCAGTTTTTATATAGGTATTTTTACCACGTTTTTATCAGGTCACTTTCTTGTTCATTTTTAGGGTTCCGTACCCAAAGGGTAAAAACGGGACCCTATTACTAAGCCTCCGCTGTCCGTCTGTCTGTCTGTCTGTTTGTCTGTCTGTCTGTCACCAGGCTGTATCTCATGAACCGTGATAGCTTAGATGATTGAAGTGATAGCTACACAGTTGAAATTTTCACATATGATGTATTTCTGTTGCCGCTATAACAACAAATACTAAAAACCAAATAAAATAAATATTTAAGGGGGGCTCCCATACAACAAACATGTTTTTTTTTTTTTGCCGTTTTTTGTACGGAACCCTTCGTGCGCGAGTCCGACTCGCACTTGGCCGGTTTTTTTGTTCTTAGTCGACGATCACTAGCTTTTATAGAAAACCACGATATTTATAACATTAAAATTAATTGTCTACGGTTTACAGCGTCTATTTCATTTTAGTGTAATATTTAAAGGTTGGTTTTATTTTTTGACTTTTCAGCACCTTTCCGGGTCAATATGTTATACACATAAATGTCTCAGCCCACTACATCATACCATACCATGACCGTATTGACCGTGCTAGGAACGTGTCAGGTAAAAAATATTCTTTTTACCATTGCCACTCGAAAAAGTGCGTTTAATTCAACGATAAGAGTGAATAAAACGCTGTTTTATTCACCGAGTGAATAAAAATACTTTGAATTTGGAACAAGCGCGCATCGTATGAATTATGTACAAAAAAAAACGTGCTGATAGTATGGAGCTATTCCATAGATAAAGCCATAGTCTGCCAATTTTATTTAGGTTCTTTTTAGTGTCTTATCTTTGGTTGGGTTCTTTTCTAAAAAAATATCTCGCCAAATTAATTAGGTTCTTTTTAGTGTCTTATCTTTGGGTTCTTTTATTTAAATAAGAGGGAGATTAGATGTTCAGTCTTGCATCAGTCTATTCCATCAGTCTGGTACGATCTTCAGTCTGTAAAAATTCAAAGTCTATACAAACTGATGAAATGAACTGATGTCAGACTGATCATGTAATTTCCCTCATAGCATGGTTGTTTTATGTCATTGGAAAACTTATAGTTTCACTATTTTCTAACGGTTAAATTACCGATTACCTATCTAAATAAAAAAATTGATCACTATAAATAGGTACCATAGGTGTAAGTACTGCTATTATGTTTTCTCGCAGTCAATGGTAAAAAGTAGAGTACACAACTCGTGAAAAAAAAAATCATCTCGGTCCTTTGTATCCCTCGTTTCGCTCAGGATTCTACTTTTGAATCCTTCGCTGCTCTCGGGATCCAACATAGT
The DNA here is from genome assembly GCA_928269145.1 of Agriphila tristella. Taxonomy (NCBI): domain Eukaryota; kingdom Metazoa; phylum Arthropoda; class Insecta; order Lepidoptera; family Crambidae; genus Agriphila; species Agriphila tristella. The sequence continues at coordinate 32,947,163 of OV743431.1, forward strand.
ACCTCGAACTAAATTCCTTCTTTTTTCACTTGTTGTATAATCTACTATTTCATTTCTCATATTCGGAAAGTGATGTATATTTCAACTGAGCAGCGGGTCAAAAACTCTTCGTTCCACCCTAGGGTGTAAAAGTAATTTAAAAATAGAACTCAATTTGGTAACATAGTCAACCATAGAGTTACCTCATCGGCAATGAAAAAGTTTACAATAATTAAAAACAAATAGTTTAAAAAAAGTTGCAGCCTTATATTAGGGCGGCGCATTCACGAACAACAACAAAACATGGTATAAACCACACAGCCAGTGCAAAATTAAAAACATTGGGCGGAGCGGCTGGCAGACGCGGCGTGTTCCAAGTTTAAAATAAGAAAAACTATAAAATATTGGAGGGATACTTAACTCTGTGACTTTGAGCTGTGTGTGCCGTATTAAAGTTTTGTTTGTGTTTTTACTAAAAATGAGTTTATACTAAAACAAAAAGTTCATACAAAATAAAAGAAACAATAAAACTACGCTCTAATTCGCTTCAAACAACTACTTCAGGAGAGTCTCTGCCATGGACTTACCGTTTAATCAAAGACCAAAGAATATCTACAACTTTTACAGACATCCAACAAAGCTAAATCCAAAGAGAATGTAAAAAAAAAACTAGCGTTTTAGCCAAATCTGTCATCATAATATATCAAACTGTAAATATTTCAAGCAAGAATTTACAAATTGTTCTAAATTTCAATTAAATTTAAGTAGGTAAGGTAGGTAAGTTAGTAAAATAATTATAAGGTCTACCAATGTAGTTACTAAGTTTGTACATGTTTTTATTAAAAAACATTTTGGAAAAACTAAGACTTTTTTTACTTTCCTTATATTCGAAATGAAAAGTAGAGTGTTTAACTCGGGCAAAAGTCATCAATTCCATCCTCAAACTAAATATCTCGTATGGGAATTGCTTCCTTTGGACCCTCGTATAACAATCTACTATTGTATTGAAAACAAACCTCATTCCTCTACGATCCACCGATGGATCTTTGAAATGCATGGCCGGTGACGGGACGGTCTAGTGGGAATAGTGTCATACTTTTCAATACAAAGAATATCTTGTTGCCTGACACGGTGTAGTGGGGGTAGCTTAAGCGAAATATTAACAATTTTATTTCGCCGCAAGTCCTCACTTATACAATTAGGAGAGGTAGCTCTTAGTATTGCGGGTAGGCGGAGGTGACAGTGACAAATTGCGTCGGATTAACTCTGTCTCACCACGCGACAAACAACAAACCTCTTTTATATGACAACTAATTTCAAACGTTATATTTTTTCCAACGTCATCAATCAATCTATAAGTTTCTTAAACTTTTCTTGAAACAAATTAATAGTGCTTGTAAAATATTTTGCCCTATTCATGGGTCTTTTGCTTATAATCCTGAAAGTTTCTTCTAAAGCCTGAATTAAAGTCTCAAAATCCTTTTTTTCCCACTGCTCAAACAAACAGCTGTACTGGAGAAGTTTCATGATGTTAAAAAAACGTTATTTAACTAAGTATATCGAATTTATAATGTATTTTTTTTGCAATTTTATATGTTCTGTCCTTAGACTTTAAACTGAAATATTATTATTTTATCCGCCTCCGTGGTCTAGGGGTTCGCCCAAACGCGTAAGGTGATGGGGTTCCGGGTTCGATTCCCAGGAGTAGGGTAAAATTTGTATTCGGTTTGGTTGGTGGTAGAGTTTATTTCAAGTCCGCCTGGAATATATTTATTTAACAACAATTTAAATATTGTTGTGTTCCGGCAATTAGAGGTAAGATAGCCAATAGTACTGTTCCCGACGGATAGCAAAAAAACTTTCCACGCAGACGAAGTCGCGGGCGGTCGCTAGTAAAGTCGTGACTAAAAGTTAAGCAGCTGTCAAAAATTAAGTGACGTTTCAGTATTTAGCCGCTTGTGTCGTAACTGCCGGCAGTTTTTAATACATGATGTAAGTTGGCACATACTAATGATCCTAAGCTAAGGATGGATCGTCCCAAATTCTCCTGGATTCGTTCCAAGTGGGACAAGTCCGGAACGACGTAGTGTCGCGGAGGCCGTTATTCATGAGGAACTGCATTACAAAGGTTGATCACCCTTGATCACCCCTGGTGGGAATTAGGGGACGTAATAAAAAAAACATTTTTCAAAAATAAAAATGTTTTAAAAGTGAACTAAAAAAGTATTTATATTAGACTAAAAACAAATAAAAAACAGACTAAATTCCGTAAGATTTATAAGCTTAATACCACTTTATACAAAAGTTTTAAACCTAAATACGTGGGGCGTATTTTGTAAATCAATAATTATTGTCTTTTGCATGCCCCCACGTCTTTTTTTTAGGTTTTAAACTTCCGTATAAGGTGATAAATCGGAAGAAATCATTTTATACTTTTTAGTCCGCCTATTTGATCTTAGGCCAATTAATATAAAAATAAAATAAATTATTAACATACTTTTTAGTTCGTTTTAAAAGCGTGTTTAAGTTTTTTTCAGTGAATAATTAATTATTTTCTGCTTAATAAAGTACTTATCAAGAAAAATCAAACGAGCCCAAATTTGAGTGGGTTGCATGGTTTTATAATCGAGTTCCTGTGGCCTTCTTCCAGCTCTATCAGACTTTGGACCTCATCTCCCAGAGTACTTGTCAAGACGAATTAAACGAGCACAAACTCAACAGGATTGTATGGTTCTATTCCAGAGTTTCTGTGTCCTTCTTCCAGATCCATCAGCTCAATGACACTATAATATTGCATTGTCTTCCGTTCTGACCTATGTTCAAAGTTTCAAGGCTCATTGGGTTACTAGCAATAAATTGCTAAAATTGTAGACAAACAAAGAAACAAATAAACAAGAAAGCAACGTTATAAAAACCAGAAAAAATAAATAAATAAACAATTATAATAACGTTTACAGAAACTGGGGCCGTACCGGCTAACGAATCGATTTTCATAAAAGTCTGCTGGGTTTCAACTTAAAACAGAGAAATCAAAGTAAGCAATTTCGTTTTGTACTTTTTGTTGACGTGATTCGAAAGATATCGATGTTCGTGTGACATTATGAATTTGGGTTCGTCATTTTGGCCCAATTGGGGCTCGATTTATCTGTTTTAATTTGAAACCCAGCAGACTTTTATGAAAATCGATTCGTTAGCCGGTACGGCCCCTGATTAGACAAAATTGCTCTCAAACTCGACATGATGCAGAGGCAGACCACGACAACACAACAGTCAAGCTACGGTCGTTATAAGGCGACTACGATGTAGCAGAGTAGCACTCCTCCAGTCAAGCTACGGTCGTAAAGGGATGACTATGATTGTAGCGGCGTAGCACTTCTCCAGTCAAGCTATGGTCGTAATGGGGCGACTGCGATGTAGCAGAGTAGCACTTCTTTTCCAGTCAAGCTACGGTCGTAATGGGGTGACTACGATTGTTGCTGCGTAGCACATCTCCAGTCAAGCTACGGTCGTAAAGGGGTGACTACGATGTAGCAGCGTAGCACTTCTTTAGTTAAGCTACGGTCGTAATGGGGTGACTACGATGTAGCAGAGTAGCACTCCTCCAGTCAAGCTACGGTCATAATGTGGTGACTACGATTGTAGCTGCGTAACACTTCTCTAGTTACCGAAGGTACGGTTGTAATGTGATGACTACGATTGTAGCTGCGTAGCACTTCTCCAGTCAAGCTACGGTTGTAATGGGGCTAGTACATTTGGAGCAGATACATTTCTCCAGTCAAGATAAGGTCGTACTGGGGTGACAGCGATGAAGCAGAGTAGGACTCCTCCAGTCAAGCTACAGTCGTTATGAGGTGACTAGATCGAAGCTGCGTAGAACTTCTCTAGTCAAGCTACGGTCGTAATGGGGTGATTACGATTATAGCGGCATAGTACTTCTGCATCTAATAATGGACCACTATAATTAGGTCTTTGATAGCTTAATTTATGACGCCGTTCTGTTAAAATACTTAATAACCAGAAGCCTACTCAAATGACCATTCTACTAACATTTATTTATTTATTTATTTAAACTTTATTGCATAAGAAAATACAATTGGCGGACTTAATGCCTTAAGGCATTCTCTAACAGTCGACCGGAAAGGGTGTTAAAGAAAGAAATCGTGGCGGCAAAAAAAAAAAGATAACTAAGTTACAAATTACAATATCCGTTAATCATAAATAAGGATCAATATAAACATACATAACAATACCTACATAAATAATCCTAATTGCTATAATATTAATATATTATATGAATATTATATAATAATATACTTACATATATAATACATACACATAAGATAGTATAGCATAGGTCAGATTTGATGAACTTAAAGTATGGAACTCAGGTAGTGTTCACGAACCAGTCTTTTGAATACGAACTTACTTGGGGCACTTCGAATATTCAGGGGTAATGCGTTCCAGAGTCGTATAGCCGAAAGGGTGAAAGAGTCGGAGACGAAGCCAGAAGAATGGACAGGAGTAAGCAAGAGAAGGTTGCTACTAGAACGAAGGTCACGTAGATGAGAGTCACCCAGAAACTGAAATCTAGATTTCAAGTATTCCGGGGTATGTGGATCGAATAAGATGTTGAAAAGCGTACAAACAACTCTCAGGTTCCTACGCTCGCGAATAGGAAGCCATTTGAGTTGCTGACGATAGTGAGAGATATGGTCGTATTTACGTAGTCCATATATGAAACGAATGCAATTATTAAGAAGTCGATCCAACTTATTGAGAAGGTTTTCGTTGAGGTTAGAGCTGCAAACATCAGCGTAATCGATAATAGGTAAGACCAGAGCCTGTATGAGCGCAATCTTGGTGCTGGACGGGAGAAAGTACTTAAACCTGTAGAGAGACCTAAGCGCATTTGTAACTTTTAGGGAAACTTGATTGGTATGCTCTCTCCAAGAGAGACTAGCATCGATTGTCAGACCAAGGTCCTTCACCTGCTGCGAGTATGGAATAACATCGGTGTTATATTTTAATTGGGCAACATCATTAATGTTTAGACGCGACAACTGTCGAGAGCTGCCAACAATCATTGCTTGACATTTTCCAGAATTAACTGATATGCCATAATTAGACGACCACTGAGAAATGCTTTCGAGATCGCGGTTGAGTGATGCAATGGTTTCGTTTAGTCTGTCAGCAGTATTCAGAGCATATAGTTGCAAATCATCGGCATACAGATGGTAAGAAGAGGTTAAATTAGCAGTAAGGGAATTGATAAACAAAGAGAAGAGAAGGGGAGAGAGTATACCGCCTTGCGGGACACCAGCTAGCAAGTCGCACCAGTCGGACGTAGTCCGATCGACACGCACGGCTTGCTTGCGCCCGCGAAGATATGAGGAAATCCATGACTGAGCTGAAGAAGATAAGTATCGGGAGAGCATGGCAAGGAGAATTTCATGATCGACTGCGTTAAAAGCGTTAGAGAAATCAATTAAGACAAGCACAGTCAGTCGTGAGGCCTCAAAACCATACCGAATATCCTCTAATACTTTTATGAGAGCTGTAGTCGTGCTATGTCCAGGTCGGAATCCAGACTGGAAAGCATTAAGAAGATTATTGGAGAGGACATAGGAAGAATTTGTGAACGGCAGCTTCAAGGATTTTAGAGAGAAAAGGAAGAATGGAGATTGGGCGGTAGTGATTAAGGGAATTAGGATTAGAGGTCTTGGGTAAAGGAATAGCAATGGCTTTGCGCCATGAAGTAGGGAAGGTGCCAGAAGACAAGGAGTGATTGATAATGAAAGTTAAGATGGGCAAAAGGCAATCAAGCAGTAAGACAATCATAGTTCTGCTGACATCATCACATCCTACAGCATTTGACTTGATTGAGAGGATGAATTTGCGTACCTCATCCTCAGACAAGGTAGAGAAGGAGAATTGAGGGACAGGAGGTGCAGGAGGAACAGAAGATACATCGGAAATAGTTGCAAGTCTAACACTGCTGGGGAGTGGGGTGACAGAAGAGAAATGCTGGTTGAGTTGGTTCAAGGTAAAAGAAGGTTTGTGAGAAAGTTGGGGTTTACCAACTCCAAGCGTGCGAAGAAACTTCCAGGTGTTAGCCGGAGTAGATTCTAGAACATTATTGTGGATGTAGCGGCGTTTAGCTCTTCTTACCATCTGATTGCATCTGTTTCTGGCAATTTTGAAAGACTCCCAGTGTTCGTCGGTCCGACATCTTCTGAAGATGCGGAAAGCACGGTCCCGTCGTCTCATAGCCATGCGCACACCAGGAGTTATCCAGGGAGCAGGCGGCCGTTTTAACTTAACATTTTTCATTGGTGCGTGTAAGTCATAAAGTTTAAGAATAGCGGTGTTAAAATAGGATACCATATCGTCCACTGAGGACGACTCCAGAATAGGGGACCAATCAATGGAACATGCATCGCTTGTTAATTTCTCCACATCCAGCCTAGCAAGGTTACGCATACAGACAACAGTTGGCTTCGGTTTAGGAGGTTTTACCTTGTAAGCTAGATATATAAGATCATGTCTTGAGAAAGAAGGAGCAGGCACTTGATCATGCTTAAGAATGTGAATAGAAGAGGACGTTAAGATATGATCGATCAGAGTGTCGTCTGTGTTGAGGTTTTAAAATTTACGCTATTTGAATAGAGTGACAAATATATGGGACTGACAGGAGCTAAGCGTTGGCTTAAATATGTCATTCACATACATTGTAATTCTTTTCTACTAGCGTTAATTTTAGTAGAATGGCCATTTGAGTAGGGGGACAGAACACATTACTTAGTCCTACTTGTATGTGTCATCATCTAATTATAGTGGTCGAGTAAGGTTGAGTTCGGAACAAGTCGACCACGGAACCGAAGCGGATTTGATTACACACAACACGTATTTTTAGGCTATGAACTTATTTTAAGTTGTATTTTTTTCACACGCTCAATGCAAGAATATTTTGCGAACAAAGGGATGAGTGAGCATACAGCCTACTTCAAAGTGATAAAATGCAAATATTTTAATATTTTTATGACAAAATATTGTAAATTATGAATAATTTGATAATAATAAATATGTGTTTGACTTAATTAAGCATTTACGCATTTATTTCAAAAATGTATATGAATTTTTAGCGGCATAAAACCTCTTTGTTGTTACTAACAAAATTGTATTACCGGTACCTTGATTACGTAAAGCTGTTGCTAACAATTCTCGATTGAAATCGATTGAAAGCGCGGTTGCATTGCTGCTTTAGGTAATATAGTTGTCACATTGGTTCTTACTAAAGCAGCGATGTAACTGCGATTTCTGTCAGAGTTGATTGCAACAAAGTTACGTAATTACCCCCCTGGTTAAATGGGGAGGAAAAGCGCAATTTTATCCCGATAGGTGGCATCTGGTCTTTGGTACCCGGCCGCCTCAAAGAAAGTGTCAAAACATATGGGAATCTCTTGGAGTATTGCACTTTTTAATTTTATACTGAGAAAATGCCGCATTGTTATGCATGTAACTTGTAAAATATTGGAGTTCATCGATTTCCCAGTAACAAAAAAAAATATTGGGCAAAAAATATCAAAAAAAGATGCTTTTCCCTCGATTTTCTCCTTTGCTAAACCTGAGAAACATTATAAATCAAAAGGAATGTTTCATGAATTTGATGAAGCTTCGCCAAAATAAAACAACATTTGAATTATAACAGCTTTGTTCTTTAATATTTCAACCTCAGCAGTTTCTAACATATTTATAACTTGGATGAATTTGATAGGTATATCAAATATGGAATAAGCCCAATATTGGGGCCAAACAGAATTAATAGAATTTTATATGCCAGAGTCATTCAAGAAACTTAGAATAATAAAATAAATATGATAAAACGATTCGTGTAATTTTGGATGGTACAAAAATTCCAGTACAGAAACCTGAAATTACTATTGCACAGAAGGCATCATGAGGCAACTATAAACACGGAAATTCACACTCAGTTGCTTTGTTAAAATTTAAATCATATGCTTCTAATCTGAAATAAAAAGATTACTTGTAAATCTTACACGAAATTTAAAGAAATGTAATGCTTGTTAGCAATTTTTTGTATGTTGCTATAAACTTTCTTGCCTGTTGTTTTGGCTTTTCTTTTCCGTAATTCTTCTTTTATCTGAGCTAAAGTTAGCATAGAATACATTGTTTGTCCGCAAAACCGAAAAAAATATAATTTAAGAAAGTAAAATCACGTAATACACAGTCAAGACAATATAAGCTCAAACTGACAATGGGTCCAAAGACTGAAGCGCCATCTGTAATTCACTTTGCCTTCGCCTCCCCATTGGGAATGCTCTGTTTACTCGCATAGAACTTGCAGTAAGGTACTGATTTAACTTTGTAGGGCTAATTCTATAACGCACGAGTGTATAATTATATTATTGCACGCGTTTGTTATAGCTCGGTTTATGGCCCTAAAAGCGATGTATAAGTGCTCACTTTACGAGCAAGTGTGTTGAAAATAATCTAAAGCAAAAAGTGTATGCAATAAAACCTAGATCTCGCCGAGTTAGAAGCCACAGATTGGTCAGAGCTGGCACTAGGAAGGAATGGCGTGCTCTATTGTCGGAGGCCAAGATCCACTTCGGGTCCCTGAGCCACAGCAGTAAGTAAGTAAGTAATAAAACCTATTTCACAAAACTTTGTACCAACAAACGTATTAAACTTTAACATATGCAGAAACTTCTTGAGCTATAAATTATGATAGTTACCGCTATACAGAATCGCCATAAATTCGAAAGTTAGTTAGCAATCTAAACTAGAAACGTAAGTTACGTAATGTATTGGTTATTTTCAGTAGTTTGTGATATTGTGATGTATTTACATATTTTTTCTTGACTTGTGTTTGTTCTATACAGGGTGCTTCACATGAAGGGAAAGTAGGTAGGTACCTCAGATGTTGCAGATAAGAAATTTTACTAAAAGAGATTTTATTTCGATTTATAAAATATTTAAAAGAGCGTCCAAAGACTTAATTTCATTTTATACTTAAATAAAATTGATTAAGTATTTTAAGTTGCAGTTGAATAAACGTAATCTTATATATCATTAAACGAGCTTGATATTTCTGTGATCTCGGAAACGGCTCTAACGAATTCGCTGAAATTTGTTATTTTTTTTCAATTTTATTGTTTTTAGACAAGTTTAAAAAAATGAAGTTAATGTTTGAGATTACATTGTAGATTATCACCTAAACACCACCATATTACAATAAATAGTAATCACCAAGCAAAGCTCGGTCGCCCAGGTATTCTTCATTCATTTGCTAAGGTTCGTAATGGTGGGCGGATGGGGTAATTCAATATGCACATTATAGGGGTAAATTATTTCCCCGTTAGCTCATTATTACACCCGGGAGAGGACAAAGCGGAATACCTCACAATTACGCAACTCTCTGTTTATTTTAAAACCTTTTTGTTTTAAGAGTAAGAAAAATGTGGATTAAAATAAAGCTTTTTATAATTTATTCAGTTTAGTTTTAATTATGTTTAATGAGCTTGAACTTCACTAGATGGCGTTGATGGAAAGAGAAGTGTCAAAATTGGCTTTTAAAAATAAACGGCCTGTACCAAAGAGGCAAGTAAGCGCTCGCTGGCTGACATCTGCCCAAAGAGAAAAATTTTAGGGTTACATCCGCCTGCCTACCTGAGTACTCATCGAAGCCTAGTAAAAAAAGACACATTGACACATACATTTTTATCAACGCCATCTATCGAGCCTACAGTTTTTGTCATTTTGAAAACCCCTCATTTACTTCGTCTACGTGGGCGTAAACAGTTTTTTCTATCCCTTGGCTACAACACTTCTTTCGGTAGAAACTATATTGCTACAAGTTAAAGATAGTAATTAATGTGTTAAAACACTTTGAGTTTTATACTGTTATTAATAACAATTTTTAATGATAGGGTGCGCCACTTAGCTTAATTAATCGCCTTAAATGAGAGTCCATCAGCTATAGGCCTATAGATCAAAAGGGCTGGGAATTAATGAAACATGAAAAAAGGTAAAACCAGCGGGGTCTACTACCAACAATAATTTGCGGTAATCGGACGACGTTTGTTGTTTGAACTGTAACACCATTATCAAAGCACACTTTAGTTATTTGTACAACTTTATGTTGTGCAATTGTGTTAAGGAATCAGAGAGATACCAGAGACAAATAAAAAAGTTCGTTTTCTAAGTTGACCCATTCCGGAATCAACTTAGAAATCAACGTTTCGTAAGAATTGAGAAAAAAGCTGTTTTACAGAATCACTCTTTATTGCACACAAGATAAAGACATTACAAAGAAGCAAACAATAAACATGGACAAGTACACAAAAGGTAGCCTTACTGCTACGTAGCAGTCTCTTCCAGGCAACCTTGAGTAGAAAAATATTAAAGGGAAGAGGACAGAGTAGGAGTGGGTGCATAAATACTAGAAGGACAACAGATGTAGATGTACATAAATAAAGAAATGAGAAAATGTAAGTACCTATATAAAAAAGAAGTTGAAAGGGAGATATGAGAAAAAATAGTACTTATTAGGTGGGTGAAAGGAAATGCCTTCTAACTTGATCTCTGAAAGATCTCAAGGTACGCTTTACGGATGCCTTCTGGAAGTACGTTCCACAAACGGACAGCATGCACAGATAATTAATAGGAAAGGAAATCAGTGGAATGACGGGGAATATCGAGGGTGAGATTAGAAGAAGAACGCAGAGTACCTAGTGAAGAAGAGGATCGAAAGTCGAAAGATTCTTTAAGATAAAGTGGGGAAGTTGGAAAGAACAGGATAGAGTACAGGAGCGTAGGAGTCATGAGCGTAGCCAGCCATGGGCTCAGGGTGGGGCAGCAGTCTAAAATAATATCCTACCCTGGTAATTTTTCTATGCATTTTCCATGCATATTTTGTATTGCTACGGGCCTATCTCATTAATTTAGCGTAATTTTTATATTTTCTTATTTGGGTAAGATTATGTAGGTACCTCACAGGTCACCAGGGTGGGGCAAGTGCCCCACCCTGCCCCACCGTGGCTACGCCCATGGTAAGAGTGTGTAAGTCCCTGTGCCGACAAATAGGGAGCCAATTAAGCTTTTAACGAAAGTGAGATACGTGGTCGAATTTTCGTAAATTGAAAATGAACTTGATGCACATATTCTGCAGACGCTCCAATTTGTCAAGCAATTCCTCAGAGAGGTCCGTGTAACAAACGTCAGCGTAGTCCAAAATGGATAGCAGAAGTGACTGGGCCAGAGTGATTTTAGTACTGGTAGGTAGAAAGTTCCGTAGGCAATTGAGTGAACTGTACGCAGCAAAAACCTTCTTTATAACTGCCTCAACCTGAGATCTCCACGTGAAACATTAATCAAAGACAACACGGAGATTTCTGACGGTTTTAGAGTAAGGAATAACAGTGCTGTCAAATTTTACAGGAGGTAACTGCTCGAAGTCTATCCTTGAAACAAAATACGGACTCCCAATAATGATGGACTGAGACTTAGATAGATTAACAGTAAGACCATAAGACTTACTCCAGCTACAGATCAGAATTAGTGGCAGCTATGGCACTAGAGAGTTCGGATAGAGATCTGATTCCGATTGTGACCTTCTGAGCTTTCTGAGCCTCTGAGCTTGTGTGTAGATCTGAAGATCGTTGGCATAAAGGTGATATGAACTTGAAAGCGAGTTAGTAATGGAGTTTATGGAAATAGAAAAGAGAAGAGGAGATAAAACGCCACCCTGAGGAACTCCGGCATTGATACCACACCACTCAGAGGACGAATCTCCTAGGTGGATGCGTTGCCGTCGCCTTAGCAAGTAGCTTCGAAACCAATCAATAGCAGCTGGAGATATGTAAAGAGCCTGTAAAACACCCAGGAGAATATCGAAGTCAACTGAACTGAAGGCATTACTGAAATCAAGTAATGTCTGTGGGAGAATGCACGTCTTTTTCTTAGTAAATAAATAAAAAACAATGTAATTAGTATATTTTTATTACAATTAATATAATTGTTACAAGTAATGAATTTTATCAATGTAATTTATAAATAAAAGTCGCTAAACGACTCGTAAAACAACTGTGTGCACGTGCGCCTCCCCACTACGCCATCACGCCACCGGGCTTGTTTGCGCACGTGTATAAAAACGGCTTGCGCAGTTGTCGATAGCTCAGACGTTGTCCAACTGTCGGACACGGCACTCTGTCGGATCGGTGCTCTGAACTGTCTGGTAATGTAGTTAAGTATTACTCCTTTTATGACAGTAATAATAGTGTAATAAAATTATAATAAATTTAGACAGTCATAACCACGATATTGAAATAAATGAATAAATATCTCACATTGCCATCTTTTCTTTTATTTTCTCTCACATCAGAAGTGAGATCTAACCTAGTTGGATTACATATACTACGCCTACGAATTTTTATGTTCCAGGAATATATCTAAATGCTTGCTGTAGAATCCGCCACGTTGGAGACTCGATGTTGAAGATCAAGTCGAGTGACCAATTATGGATCTGAGTCATCAATCCTGGGTGTTCTTAAAAGACCTGAACAGTGGAGTGAAGCCTGAAAAAGTGAATCAATTCCCGGTTGACCGACAAATTGGTGATAAGTACCCATAAATTTTACATTTTTATAAGGTACCCGTAGATTTTACCAAATTGTTATCATTTGGTCATCAAGTCAAAAATAATGACGTTTCCTTGTGAATCAATTAGAATTTGGCGTAGAAAATGATGGCGCAAATGCTGCGCAAAGAGTGCTATATGTTTCGTAAAATAAGTATACTTTCGTGGAGGTTGATTGATACAAAGATCCTGGGTTCGAATCCTGGTATACATAATTTTGTGATGCGGAGTTAGTCACAGATTTTTATATTCTTTTTTAATATTTCTATATTTTTACCCGTTGTTTAGTAACCACAGTACAAGCTTTGCTTAGCTTGGAACTGGAACTAAATGATTGGTGTGAATTGTCTAGACTAGAATATATAATTTTCCATGTGCCTTGCACGAGTGTGCGAGTGTACCACCAAGTGGCCGTGATTTTGCAACTGTAACTACGGACTACTTATATGGGATATCTGCTGGATGATGTTCGAATTATGGTATTTAAGGCTCCGTTATGCGGAATCACTTGTCTCTCTTTTTCTTTACTTGTAAAGAGTATGGAAATAACCTCACTTCTGTACTTTTGCGATGTTTTTCGTTGTTTTTTCATCATTATCTTTCTTGGAAAAAAGTTATTGTAGCAACTGCACAGTGCGTTGCAGTGTACTTTGATGTAGAATTCAGTGCGTTTCCGCTGTTATTTGCGCCGAAAGTACCCGCGACAAGCGCTTTTGATATTCTGTTTTTTTTTTTGGCAGTCGTCTGTGAGGTTTGTGCGCAGTTTGATACTTGTGGCTACTGGATAGTCTCCTTAATTTGTCGTATGTTTTTTTGTGTGGCTACAACTTTTTGTTTTGTTATATGGAAATGTGGCCCGCGCAAGCCATGTTTTCCTATCATGCACCCTTAATAGTGAGATTCAAAACGTGCAATTGAATAATAATATAAGTAGGTACTGATATAAGAAATCATTTTAGCTTTCCGTAGAAAAAATTTTCAATTCAATTTGGTCTTAAAATATATCAAATTAGCCTATAAGGCCTTTCCCTTCCTTACTCTTTGATCAGTGAAAAGACAATTTTAAGATATTATGTACATATTGTGACATCACAATCTAGTAGCATTATGCTTCGAAACTTGAAATCTTTATACTAAAGCGATACGGAAAAGTCAGTGATTTATTTTTGAATTTTTTTGAATTTGATTATTTTATTGAAAAGAAAGACCTGCTGAGAGAAATTTTAATGTGAAATAAGCTGTGCCCTTTACAATTACAGTTTACAATTTTATTCTACGTATCAAATCATAGCACTAATAAGAAAAAGTCTTATTACTTCTTTGGTAGAACTGCTCATGCTCAGTAGAACCAGTGGGATTCTTTTCTGACTAAAATTGTGTGTATAGAACCTATAATAAAATAAATGAAAGTCTGACAAATAACTTACTGATATTTATTATTTTTTTACAACAGAGATAACTTGAAATGATTGTTACCTATAAATTGATCATTAAAACAATTTTTGTGCATGCAGTTCTGATTGCAGATATCAATTTGTGCCTTAAACATTGTGTGGAGTAAGTCAGCAAAATGTTTTTAAAGGCAATTTTTATTTAAATAATTTTCCTCTTCAAAACAGGAACTCTTTTGGTCTTTGGAAACAAGGGTTCTCTTCTTGTGCGGCAATTGCTCGTGTCGGAGCTGGTGTGGAGCGTTATCCTGTGCTTAAAAGGATCCAAGCAGTGGTAGGATCGCTTCCAATCCCTGGATTTTATTAGATCTTTTAAACATTTTTTTTTAGTTCATCACTGGTTGATGCCTTACTTACTGCACTGTATTTTGTTTTGATCCCGGCTGGATACAAACTATTTTAATAGGGATGTTTTCCAATAGAATTTCTGCAATAAAGCATTGTTGCAGAGGACTGTGTACATACAATATACAGTTGAAAATTACAAGAACTTGTAACAACTGTCTTCCTTTGTTTATTTTTAATATTCAAGAGAAAGTTAATTTAAATTATGAATTATTATTATGATACAGACATGAGTTTTAAATAGAAATTCGATTCATTCCCTCAATTTAGTACATGCATATCCTAAATTTTGTTTCTGGTGTTAATACAGAGTGTGGGTAGACAAAAAAAATCCTCAACATTCGTAATCGCTTTTCATTATATATAGTAGTAAATTATTAAGATTTAAATATTTTACTGTGCTTTACTCTGCTTTTACTGTGCAATTGTACTTTACTGTACTATTGTGGCAGCAGATCTTACCAAATAGCTAGTGATTCTGATTAAAAAGATAGTGAGTATGATTTTCTAAGTGATGTTGATACTTAAAGATTTCGTGAGTAATTTAAGTTTTGCGTTGATGTTTAAGTTTTTCGTAAACAGGATAAAGTTGAAGTTAATACTGGTTGTTTTTTATGCTGTACAAAAGGGTGTTTTACATTCATATAAAATGAAATTGGTAGTGGTATTCTTGAATATCTTTTTCTGAACCCGTTTTGTCAGTATTTGACACAAAGATGCAGGTTACAATCAGATGAGGGTTGTTGGATGTTTTAGTTTGCGAATTACTCAAACTTCACTTACTTCTACGAGTTTTAGATGTTGTAATGTTTTGAGAATGATGCCCATTAGTGGCAGTAGTGTTTTTTACTATATTGATGTTTCGTCACTCTTCAAGATCACTATGATATTTATTTTTATGAATAAACTATAACGTATAATAATAATCGGATGTGTCGGATGTGTTGCGAACTGTGGTTTGTGATAATTTTAGGTCACTCCCCTGTAATAGAAGGCGAGGTGACAAAATCGTTGGAGACAGACTGATCTCCTTAACCTGGTTATCTTATTTCTCTTTATACACTGACTCCTGGCCAGATGTTCACTGTAAGAATATTACCAGTTGGCCGTGCCATTGAGGAGATTTTTACCGAGGCCGCAAGATTCTGGTAAATGCCGTGCCATATAAACTATATAACGGCTTTTTACCTAGGTACTACTAAGTAAGAAATAAATAATATGATCAAGTTCGCCGTGCCCATGTGGCTTATTACCGAGGTAGTACTATATAATTTATGTGCAATTAATAATATTGCAAGTTTGCCATGCCTTCGTGGCTTATTTTACCGAAGCAATTACAACTATCTGAGTAATATAGAACATTGGATCGAAAGTTCTCCATGCTCTCGTGGAAGTAGTATGACCAAAGCTCTGCTACTATTTTATATTATAATACCTACACAACACATGCACTTACTCACATACAACAACTCACCCTTACACACTATTTGAAAAATAAAAGCTTATGTTTTTTTTTATAAGATTCCTAAGATGTTCAATTCCCAAGTAGCACACAAATGCTGCATAAGTGCTTAATTAATGCTGCCATCGAATCTTAAAGCTGTTTAAGGGTATACCAATTTGGCTGTACTAAAGCTGTTTAAGCGCTTAAACAGCTAAAAAGGGCCCCAAATTATACAGCCTTTGGTATTACAATGGCTGGAGAGAAGCATCGGTCAGGCTTATTTAAGTTTTAATAGAGCATTAATAAAGCACTGTAAAAAGTTTAATTCTGTGCAGGACTCCCCCAACCAGCTCTTAAACAGCTTCTAACCTTTTGCAACTCCCTATTCAAACTTTTTTAACGTCTTTGTTCTTAGCAAGTCATCTTAAAATAAATTAAGTATGTAAAGGACTGTTAAAAGTTATGGTGTAAAGTTAACTATATTGAATCTGCCATCATCGTCCACCATTTCTACTGGGATATTTTATGTTAGAAAGTTTTAAAAATGCGCAGTTTATACAAATGCGTTCAGGATGCGAGTGCAACTACATCGTGAAGTTAATACCAATTAACTACAAAATTTTCATGCACCCTTCGAATAATTAGATTTTAACTTAGGAAATATGTGGACAAATTACGAGTGCAAAAGTTTTAATCTATTATGATGGAAAATTAAATGAGATATTTAGTAAAAATGGTTTCTTTAAATTGCCTATGAAGTAAGAGCTTAAATTAAGGCGTATTCTTGCAGTTAAGAATGTTTTAGAAAATAATAAAAAAAGCTATTTTTAGGTTAGTTATGGCGTCCATGAGGTGCTCAGCTTTAATCGTTAAAATATTATCTTGTGACACTATTTGCTGAACAAAATACCATTAATCAGCCATAGACTGCTCGTGTTCTGTATAAGAGACGTTAATTTACACTTTTAGTTCATACATGGATTCCGGAAATGCCGTTCTAATGACTTATGAGTTATGTTGTATTTCAACAACTATTTCTTGCAGCAAGTTAGGGGTCCTCTATCAAAAAAAAATCATCCTCCAACTAACATTTATCTTATAGGTAGGTATAGTCTAAAATATTACTTGTTTTCTTGTAAATTTGGTACCATTCCGTTTTCTTGTCGACCAAGGCTTGTCCATTATTAATTATTAATACTTATAAACCTTGAATTCGTAGTTTATTCGAATACTAGCTAGTAATCAAAATAATAAATTTTGCAACAGATAGGTAGAAAAGCTGTTAAATGAAGTCAATAACAGCAACGAACTTTAATGTGGTGTAATTGGGTGCCAAAAACTGTTTAATAGTATAGACCAATTACATTCTAACTCTTTGAGAATTACAAAGCGCTTGAAAAATGGTTTACAACAGTTTCTCAAATAAAGCTGTATAAATATATGATTTGATACA
The DNA here is from genome assembly GCA_928269145.1 of Agriphila tristella. Lineage (NCBI taxonomy): Eukaryota > Metazoa > Arthropoda > Insecta > Lepidoptera > Crambidae > Agriphila > Agriphila tristella. The sequence continues at coordinate 32,964,493 of OV743431.1, forward strand.
CTTCTTCAGCTTGAAGAGTTATTATTTTCTACTTAGGCGTAATTTCAGCAGCAACAGGCTGTTGAAAGTATTTCCTTAATGATCTTAACCAGACAACCTTACAGTGGTATTATATTACACCACATGTAGCTCAAAAGCGTCATAAAAGATGCCTTCAAGATCAATGCACAGCTTCTAACTTTACAATACCTTTCAGACGTACTGTTAACCAGTTGGTGTTAGAAAGGATTAATTTTAGACCATTCAACAGCAAAAAACATTATAGAAGAATTTCTTTACGCCGCTTTTCAGCTGCAAACGTAGTAAAACATGTATTATGAACTCTTAAATAGCCCATAGCTTAATTAAGTATTTCTGGAGTGCCTTTTACAGATTATTGAATAAATAACTTTTTTAAATGCAACATATCAGCCTTGAGAAGCTACGAAAACCTTTAAACATCTTTAATCACACTTTTAACCTTATGTAGGTGTATAATTCGACACTTGTTCAGCCAATGTGCTACTTGGGTTGTTACAGTGTCTGCTGATTGATGTCCATGATTATCCAGATGACGTACACCTGGGGCTCTGATGATCCTGAATTGTGGGCGCTTGCGTGTCTCGGACAATGAGGTGTATCACGCAAAGCTAATCGCAGATGGCGCCAGCGGCGCCAGTGACCTGGCCGCTGCTTGTGTTTGTGATTGGTCAGTGCTTTTGATTGGTTAAAATGTCAGAAATGACATTAGACATTTGAAACAACCAATCAAATTATTTTGGGACTGTCGTTTGTGGCACCATTAGTTCCTCAGTATCACATCCCATTACAAAGATTCTTATTATAAAATACGAGTGATTTGTAATAAGTCCTTACTACCTATACATTTAAGGTTTTTAAAAATTTGTTGTTTTGTTTACCAATGGAGATTATTGTTATGTAGTTTCTTTTTTTTATAAAAAAAAGGGTTATCTCCCATTGAAGGTTTCATTGTGATAAAAGTGAATTGGGTCATGTGATTTGACCATAATTAGAAGCTATGTGATTTAGCTTGACAGTCATGTGATTTGACCATAATTAGAAGCTATGTGATTTAGCTTGACGGTCATGTGATTTGACCATAATTAGAAGCTATGTGATTTAGCTTCACGGTCATGTGATTTGACCATACCTTAGTTACTATGTGATTTAGCTTTACGGTCATGTGATTTGACTATAATTAGTTGCTATATTATTTAGCGTTAGAGTCATGTGATTTGACGATAATTCGTTGCTGCCTATGTAAATTTAGCTTTACGGTCATATGATTTGGCCATAATTTATGTTCTAATGAAAGGCTTGTTTAGTATAATTCGCGAGCCTTATTAAGGCTGCTCGTCAGGATGGTCGTGTGGGAGAATGCACGTCTTTTTCTTAGTAAATAAATAAAAAACAATGTAATTAGTATATTTTTATTACAATTAATATAATTGTTACAAGTAATGAATTTTATCAATGTAATTTATAAATAAAAGTCGCTAAACGACTCGTAAAACAACTGTGTGCACGTGCGCCTCCCCACTACGCCATCACGCCACCGGGCTTGTTTGCGCACGTGTATAAAAACGGCTTGCGCAGTTGTCGATAGCTCAGACGTTGTCCAACTGTCGGACACGGCACTCTGTCGGATCGGTGCTCTGAACTGTCTGGTAATGTAGTTAAGTATTACTCCTTTTATGACAGTAATAATAGTGTAATAAAATTATAATAAATTTAGACAGTCATAACCACGATATTGAAATAAATGAATAAATATCTCACATTGCCATCTTTTCTTTTATTTTCTCTCACATGTCATCAGTGTTAGTTGGCGGTTCTCCATGCCCTGACGTATGTCGTCTGTGATCTTAACCAAAGCTAAGAAGGTGCTGTGGCCCCTACGGCTACAGGGTGACGTCTTAGTTCTAAGCAAGGGGCTTTGACGCAGTGGGTTAGCCCATTCCTCCTGAAATTGTGGCAGAGGTCTATCTTGGGATAGGTGACTAATAATTTATTAAAATTCTCTCTTCTCTTCTTCTCTTCTATCTTTCCTATATAATGAAGGCTTGTGCCCCAGCAAAAGGGACATAAGTAATGGCTGTTGTGCGTGAAGTGTGTACAAGTGGAACGAATTTCGTCCGATTATCGGAATAGGCCCCAGCATGACCCAGCAGTGAGTGTAAAGGGCTCGTTACACGCTCTCGGATACGCCCTAATTGAATTTGCACATTACGGTATATTACTTCTTGTTCACTCATTATTGCACCCCTAGGGAAAGGTACCCCGTTGTACGGCGCACCTTTGTAATTATTAACATAATGTTTTTTATAGGAGGCTTCGTGGAATGAAATTTTTATACAATGATCCGAGTACAGTGGTGATCCGAGTAAACAAATGTTCTAGGTTGGTTTAAGGTTACCATCCGTCCGGATTTGTCCAGACTTTTAGTCATTTGTCCGGATTTTGTCCGGCTTTGTAATCTGTCCGGCTTTTTAGATTGGGAGGTGTTATGCTAGTTATAAAACATACATAGCAGTGGTGTTCTAAAGAGATGTCCAAAAATGTATGGAATCTGAACCACGTCCATGTGCAAATTGTACAGTATACCTATCAAAAAATAGGCAAAGACATGATAAACAGTTTCTCATCATCCAATTTTGCTAAAATCATGATTTAGATGAGCATTTGATTAAGAAATAATGAAGCGATCTTTTGTATGGAGACCCCAACATTAAATCCTCAGTCGATGAAACTATGCAGGGATGTAATAAAGTAAGTAAAGTGTAAAACGATTTGGATAATTTAATAGTTATTTGTTATACAAGTGACCAAAATCAATTTGTGCTGCGAGTGCCGACTTTAAATCACGAACTAACGAAGTAGTCTAGAATTGAATCACAGTTGAATTGAATCACATTGAGCACAGTGAATGATTTAAAGGCACGAGGCAGAACAAAATTTTGGTCTCGTGTAAAACATACTACTTTTCACCTCTACCAGCGAGAAAATTTGTCGGCTGTCAAGCTCTAGTTGTGTGCACAAGTGCTCTCGAAAAATTGTACCAGTTCTTATTTAAAGAATGTGTTTTGTGTTGTGAAATCATTACCAAAGTGTTTTAGAACTTACAAACTTTCAGTGCAGATGTTATCTTGAGATAATAACAAGGATAAAGTGCAAATATTTCGAAAATTAGTTTGAACAATTTATAGACACTGACAACTACCCTCTTAACAAAAAAAATAAAAAAAATTTTAACCAAATAGTACACTGTTCTAAATAAATATGAGTTCAAAAGGCACTAAATGTTCAAAGTGTGATAAACATCCGAATGAGAAGAAATTATCTGTAACATGTGACTGCTGCAAGAGCTTATTTTGTTGCGATTGTCATGGTTTATCACCAACAGAAGTGAGAGTCTTTGAACTCAAAACAGTTGCACGTATTATAACCTTTTTATGTGAGGATTGCAAAGCAACAATGGTGAAATTACCCAGTATTATGAAGAAACTAGATGAGCTTCATAATGAAGTACAACAATTGCGCTTACGCCAAAACATGCTTGCTACCGAAGCAGCGATACAGGAGATGACTGAACGTTCAATGAGAGCAAACAACATCATTATATTTGATGTACCTGAATCAACTTCTGATCAACCTCTCCAAAGGCAAGATCACGATAAAGAGGAATGCAAGAAAATAATTTCTGTTCTCAGCAAGAATGTAAACTGTAGCAACATCAAAGTGTTTCGTCTTGGTGCATCAAAGTCTCAAACTGGAACGCTGCCTCGCCCGGTCAAAGTAGTCTTGAACAGCAGAGGTGATGCGATTGAAGTGCTTCGAAACAAAACCAAACTTGCAAAACCATCATCTATTAAACCAGACCAAACCCCGATGCAACGTGAATATCTGAAACATCTCCGCGATGAGCTAGAAAAACGCAGCAGTGGTGGGGAGGCTGACCTGACCATCAAATATATACACGGTCAACCAAAAATTCTTAGTCGTCGAGAGTTAAAAAACTAAATCCGACTATATCCGTTGATCCCCTTGTAAACGACTCGAGCAATGAAATAAGGAACGTAAATAAGCAACCGACCCTTGTAACAATAACAATTTTATACACAAACATACAGTCAATAACATCCAAATTGGACTTGTTCTTCGCAAGAGTGAATGTACTTAAACCTTCTGTTATAGTGCTCTCTGAAACATGGTTAAAACCAAACATACCCAACACATTGATAACAATACCAGGCTACGACATATATAGAAACGACCGTGTGGGTAAAAGAAGTGGCGGCGTCGCTATTTATTTATCAAACCAAATATCATACATGACATTTAGGCAGAATAGTCAACTAAACGTAAAGTATGACAATGTTGAATGTCTGTGGGTGGAAATTATGGTACAAACTCATAAAATACTGATATGTGGAATATATCGTGGTCATGAATCAACATTGGACGGTGACAACTTATTATTCCGGGATTTAGATCTAGCTGCCGAATCTAGTACAGTATTAATTGTGGGTGACTTTAATTTTGCTGGTGTCAAATGGCCACTCGAGACGAGTGGGTACCTGCTACCAAAGGAAACAAATTGTGTGCAGTGGTATCGGGACAGTAACTTACATCAACTGGTGGACAGACCTACAAGATTTCGAGAGGGTAACCAACCTTCTGCCTTGGATTTGATATTTACAAATGACGAGTCCCTTGTAGCTGATGTCGAATATGAGGCTGCCATTGGAAAAAGTGATCATATAAGCATAATAGCTAGTGTGCAGTTACAGATACAGAAACAAAACTGTCAGGAGAAAAAACCTAGAAGAAATTTTGGAAAAGCAGACTATGATAAAATAAATGAAGAGTTACACCCTATTCTGATAAAATCTGTCGAGAACATTACTTGCCCAAGAAATCAGTTTGAAACTATGCACAGGCTCATAATGAATGCCGTAGACAAACATGTGCCACCTTTCAAGTCAACCAAGAAAAATAATATTAACAAACCCTGGATGAATAAGGAAATGACGGAGCTGATAAGACATAAAATGCTTGTGTGGAATAGATATGTCATGACTGGATCTGATGAAGTCTACAAAGAATATAGAAAAGCCAATAATAAACTTACAAATTTACGCCGCAGATCGAGGATGTCATACGAAAAAAATCTTTTAGAGGCTGGAACGAAGAAATTTTATTCATACATTAGGAAGCAGATAACTTCTAAAGTAAATATACCAAATATAGTACTTAACAATAAAGGTCAACAGATGACAAAACCCAAGGAAATATCGGAAGCTTTTGCAGACCAATTTTCTAGTGTATTTGAAGAAGAGCCACCTGGTGAACTGCCAATCTTAGACCCACGTCTTCGTGTCTCAGAGACAATAGAGGATATTGTGTTCACAAATGATAAAGTTCAAGCCGCTATAAAAAAAATGAAGGATGACGCTTCGCCAGGGCCTGATGACATAACAGTGCCTATTTTAAAAAAATGTGATCTTGACGATGCTTTGGCGTCCATAATGCAAACATCCTACGACACTGGAACACTACCGGATCTATGGAAGACTGCCACAGTGATTCCTATATTTAAAAAAGGAAATAAATTACTACCATCGAACTATAGGCCCATAAGCTTGACTAGTGTGGCGTGCAAGGTCATGGAGAAAATAATAGTCAAATACATAAGACAGTTCTCGCATAACCAACAAGTTATCGATAGCCAGCAACATGGCTTTTGCCCACGTCGATCCACAGTATCCAATCTGTTGTCTTGTTTATCATCTTGGGTCAATAGTCAAAACGTTCGAGAACCTGTTGATGTAATATATCTCGATTATGAAAAAGCTTTCGACAAAGTACCAATCAGCAGGCTCTTGCAAAAGCTGGAATTTGTTGGCATTCGGGGTAAATTATTAAATTGGATAGAAGCTTTTCTGAGACGAAGAACATTCCGAGTAAGAATTGGCGAATCATTTTCAGACGAAAGAGAGATTCAAAGTGGTGTGCCCCAGGGGTCCGTACTTGGGCCAGTGCTGTACATAATCTTCACTTTCGACTTACCTAAAAATTTGAATTGCAATGTAGGCATGTTTGCTGATGATACAAAAATATTTGCGAATCCTCTTGTAAACTCGGAACGACTTCAAAATGATTTGACTCGATTAGCAAATTGGTCAAAGGAATGGCTTATTAACCTCAACATAGACAAATGCACAGTTCTCCACATTGGGAATCGGAATCCCCACAACCCCTATGAAATCAATGGTGTCCCACTACGATCAGTAGAGGTACAGGTAGACTTAGGAGTACATGTTGCTAATGATCTAAAATGGGAACATCATATCACCACTGTGACCAAGAAAGCTAACAGTTTCATTTACCTCATCCGAAAAGCTTTCGCGTATTTAACACCTGAAATGATGCTAAAAATATACAAAACCTATGTAAGGCCAATTTTAGAATACGCCTTTCAAATCTGGAGCCCATACTTCAAGAAAGATATTCAATTACTAGAAAAAGTTCAACGCAGGTTCTCCAAAGTCCCGAAAGCATTGAAGAATAAACCATACGAGGAAAGACTGGAATCACTGAAACTCACAACTTTAAAGGAACGAAGGGAACGTGGGGACTTAATAGAAACATATAAAATCTTGCATGGACACTATGACATCGAGAATTTTGATAAACAACTATTCCAGTACTCACGAAACACAAACCTACGAGGCCATCATCTCAAATTATCAAAGGCACTATCAGGAAACAATCCACATAAACATTTCTTTAATAATAGAGTAGTTGAAGCTTGGAACAAGTTGCCAGAAGAAGTGATATCTGCACAGAATACGAATCAGTTTAAGAATAGATTGGACAAATATTTAAAAACTAATGAAAGATAAACTCAACCCATGATATAACTGGATACAGGCTCTTATCAGTTGTCTCAACTGCTTGCCTGTCAATCAATAATAATAATAATGATAAATTTTCACGTGACTTTCCTGGTAAAAACTTAATTCAGCATTAGAAACTTGTTTACTTAACTCTTTTGGAGTTAGACAACTATCTTCATCGTTGGACGCATTAATTTTTGTAATTTATCACAAAAATAATTCGATCAAACCAATGCTGAAAATTTTTATTCATAGAGTCAGTAAAGTAGATTCCCGTCGTTTTAATTACATTACGTTGTGTTTTTCTCTTATTCATTAATATCCAATCTTATTTATTTATTTATAATTATAAAACATATAATTTGTTAGTAAATTTCATTAATTTTTCTTATTTCATATTTGTTTCATACATGCGACGCGACCTCATTACGTCCATACTCTTTATTTCTTTTTTAACAATCCTTATTTAAAGCTCCTTGGTATATCCGTGCATTTTATTTTTTTACTTTTTAATATGGATTAAAAAGTAAAAAAATAAAATGCGTGCTTTATGGTGAGTGCTTTATGGTGTCATACATGGGTATGACACCATAAAGCACTCTATCTATCTTTTTCTCACATATCAATTTTACAAGTGTCATCCTTGTCACTTTATTTCTTTTTTCTTTATTATTTTAAAAGTTGGTGTTAGAAATTAAAAAAGCACTTTGCCTCACGCTCGCAGCAAAAATAGATTTTGCTGCGAGTTTTTACGCGCCAAACGAGCCCTTTTCGTGCTGGAGAGGTGAAAATAGTAGATTGTATTACAAGGGAGCAAAATAATATTTTTACGGCGAGGGATTCAAAGTATGTCGCCCTCGCCAAATAGTAGATTGTTATACAAGACGCTAAAATGACCCATTGCATACGAGGTAGTTTTATTCCCGAGCTTTAGCGAGGGAATAAATAGAAACCGAGTTACAATGGGTTTTAGCGTCGTGTGTTACACTCTACTTTTCACTACGAAGGCGAGAAAATAAAATACAATATTAAATACCTAGTTTATACTTACGTAAACGAATCCACTCATTTTTCTATCCTCCACCTCATAAACTTTTCATACAGTATTTAAATAAATGATTTGTGCTTGACGGCAAAAGATTAAAATTATTTCTTTTCTATTACTTACTTACAGTCACACAATTCATGAAATCAGTTTGGTATTAGAGAAAAATTCTAAAGATTTCGCGCCTTTTTTAATTTCTACTGTAGCAGCTAAGAAACACAATGCACTCATTCTACGATCAAACTTAAAGTCACAGAGTATAAATTAGTCTATGATTTCACCGAAGAGATCGCTGCTTTTAGTTCCATTTTCAAAAATAAAAATGAGAAACAGTATTAAGTCGAGCGAGTCTTTATTCGTGATTATGAATAAAGACTTTTTCGTTTTAGTAGGCTCATTGGTAATAGACAAACATTAAAAAAGAAAAAACTTTATCCCCTAGGGGTAATTTTGCTATTTTATCCTGGCTCTTGTACCTTACAATGACGGACTTTTAGAGCAAGAGGAGTGAAAAAATATTTTTCATTTTTGATACCTTTAACATTCTGTAAAGTTTTGTCTGCTGAGGATTTACTGTGGGGGTCCCACTATCTTCCTTTCCTACACTATCCCACTATCTTCCTTTCCTACACTATTGTGCCTTTAAATGTAAGCACACAACAAAAATACATCATTGTAGAAAAATATATTTTTTCAGTAAATTCTTTTTGAAAAAAAAAATGTCTGGTCTTTTATTGATATGTCCAGTTTGTCAGTATAACCCTAGGTTGGCTGAACACAGCAAACTAAACAGACACCTATTTCATATTCAGATTAGTTTCTATATGATGATGTTGAGTCCCTTCTTAATTAAATGGAATTCAAATCATATTATATTATTTTATTTTATTATACTTATTATTATATATAATATATATATGTCTATCACACACACAAGGTGGACCGACGATCTGGTGAAGGTCACCGGAAGCCAGTGGATGCAGGCAGCGCGGGGCCGATCGTCGTGGAGATCCTTAGGGGAGGCCTATCTATACCCAGCAGTGGGTGTCGTGCGGCTGATATGATGACGATGATGATGATCACACACACACACACATACACACACACTCAAACACGTAAATTCAAATTTTAACTTTTGTTATCAAAAATAGTTTTTAATGTGTTATTTGTTACTTGGTAGATAAGTTCGGGGTGGGCCAAGTCCTAGACTAATGTGATTATTAACGTTAAATATGTTCTGTAAACATTTATAGCACAAATAAAGATTATTATTTATTTATTATTTGGTTCAGTATTGTTCCTGTAATTTCAGGTTGAAAATGCTGAAACTATGAGTCAAGAGCGTACATAACTTGCGTTTGCCTTTTAGTTGCGTGAGATGCCATTCCACACATACCTCTAATATCATTTCGCATATTTCAGCGAACTGACGTATCTCCGCCTGTTGGGAATGTACGGATTTATATCATTACGATCATTACGTTGGGTACAGTGATTTTCGTGAGTGATTATCTCAATTTGAGATCATGGGGCCTACTCCCACCTTTTTTATAAGTAAGCTTATATCCAGCAAGCTTGTTACAAGCTCTAAATGATATCACTCAAATTCGTACCACGACATCAAATAACAATCTTGTTTTGTGCTGGGAATGAACGAATGATTACACATATCGATACCGGAAATTTCAATTGTCGTAAAGGACAAAACACCAGTTTTTAGTAGAGCCAAAAAACAAAAACAACTAATGTTTTTGTCTAATAACTTTGTCAAACAAAGTGCTATATTTATGATGTCAAAAGAGACTCCAACTATTTTTTCGTGTTCTATCCTTATAATTTAACTAAATAAACCAAACTTAATTATTGACGAAAATGAGCGTCCTTTACAGCCCACAAAAATTTAAGGGAAGTAATTTACAGCCACGAAAAATTGATTACGATAAAGTCAAATGTGTCGTAAAGGACTATTCTTGATCATCAAAGGGTAGTAGAGGTCAATTAAATAAGAGACCAAGGGGGTAAAAGGAACAAAAGAACTATATACTACTACTACTATTTAAGAAATAGGTAGTAAAACTAAATTAAATAAAAGATTATTTATTGGTTCTTATTTATTAATCAAAGTATTTATTAAAATAAAGTGACAAAATGTTATCCAAACAGGAACTTAATATTTAGTCAAAGTGTGATGCTTTTTTTTTATTCAAATCGCAAGTAATTGTTGCGATGCCGTAAAACAAATATTTTTTTAGAACAATAAACATTTAAACTAATCTAGTTTTATTATTTATTAACTCTACCGACATAATAAAAATGTTTTTCAAACTCAAATATAATAATCAAAATAATAAAAAATTTTGCTCACCACAACTCAAAACCCAAACAATTGACATTCTAAAGTATTAATAAAATGGCAAGTAACTTCAATTTTCAAACTCAATTAAAATAACCAAAATAATAACAAATTTTGCTCACCAGAACTCAAAACTCAAACAATTGACATTCTAATGTATTAATTAGTTTATTACTTGCCATTTAATTCTAATTAAATGGCAAGTAAAATCAGTCTTTTAAAATTAATATTCAGTTTTTTTAAATTAATAATCAAACTTTGTAAACACAACATAATCAAGTATTATTATTTTTAATCAATGTTTTTTTAAGACAATTTATCCCATATTTTAATGGGATATAGAATCCATATTCCATAACCTCGCTAGGTGCATTAAATATAGTGGCTATAATAATTAAATTAAAATAAACATATTTCAATTTTATTTTTATGAAATATTCAATGCTCCAGCGAGTTAATGGATTCTTATCCCACTGGAATATGGGATAAACTTTTTAAAGTTTAATCTTAACTATCAATTGTGTCGATATCGTCTTCCTCGTCTGTATCGGGAAAAATGTCTTTAACTGATCCTAAAGATGGTAGATCTAAATTACTCTATTACTTCACTACTATTAGCTGAATATTGAAGAGAGTTCCCACTAGGACGCTGCAAGTTCCTGAAAAAATATAAACATAATAAAGCTGCAGTAACATAAAGCATTTATGCAATCACTAGGGTAGGGGCCGCCCGCAACTTCGTCGGCGTGGAAAGTTTTTTTGCTATCCCTCGGGAACCATACTTTTTTTCGGAATAAAAGGTACCCTATGTCCTCCTCTGTATTCCTGACAACGTGTATCTAAAACTTCATCATAATCGGTTCAGTAGTTAAGACGTGAAGGCGTAACAAACAAACAAAATAAAGAAACAAACGGACTTTCGAATTTATAATTTTATAGTAAGGATATTGGTAAAGATTTATCGTTTTCCAATTATTATTGTATTATCTAGATATTATGTAAAAATATTAAATGCAAAAATAGTGTTAAACCAGGTGTCCAGTCAGATTTCTTCGCACAAGTTTCATAAAACTAGTTGTGTGTAAAAGCATGTACCTACACATTATAATTATGTACAATTGTATACACGTTCTCGCTTTAAATTTTGTGTAATAATTATAAATTATAGTTCATTTAACTTACGTGGCAATATTATTATCGGTTTCATAATATTTACCTTCAACCATTGTTTTTTCAAGAATTAGACGTTTATTTTTATTACTTGTACTGCTTTGGTCAAAATCATATTAATGCTCAGCATCGACTCTAAAATAATATCAGATCAATAGGCAAAGCTCTGCGCCTTTGGAATGACCTCCCTGACTCTATCAGACAATCTCCAAGCAAACTTTACTTCAAAAAGAAAGTTGACTCTCTTCTCTTGGAAAGCTCATAATGTGGAAATCATTGTCATCTGTGTATCCTTCTCTTTCTTAGAAATTTAATAAATATTTATATATTATTACATATTTATGTTTTTATGTACCTTTAAGTATTTGTATATTATTATTATATTTGTATTTATTACTCTTGTATGTTATTATGTACCGCATTCATGGTTTCTCTGTTTCCCAAAGGTTGACTGGCAGAGAATGCTTTTAGCATTAAGTCCGCTTTTTGTACTTTAGTATGTAGTACAAAAAAGATTTTAAAATAAAATAAAATGTATAACAGGCAGAGCAAAGCGATATGAGTCTATTAGGACAAAATAGACACTAGAAGTATATTTATTAGTATAACTATAACTCGCGAACCATTTATCCGATTTGATTTTAATTTCTACAAATTATAATATAAAAAAACAAAACCTACGTTTGTACCTAGTTCACTTCAGAAAAAAATGTAAGTTCGAAGATTAGCCAAATCGGTTAAAGGGTTCAGAAGATACAGGGATCGCAAGTTTCAAGGAATGCGATTCGCACCGCTAACCAACAAGTAGGTATGTAGGTACCTAGTTTTGTACCCGACTTACAGTGTAAAGAGCATCATGGTAAACAAAATCTTGTTATGGTGTCCTTTACGACCATACGAGCAGTAGGTACTAGGTACTTAACCCAATGGCTTGGCAAACAACAAAATGGCTTGATACTAAAACAACTAGGTGTACCTACCTATTTGTGAAAAAAATCAGATATTAAGCCCATAATTCCAGATATATTATTATTTTACTTTATAGCCCACATACATGACACAAACAATAAAATCTTGTAAAATATGAATTTAACAAGATAATAAACGTACGTTTTAAGTGAATTTGATAGCTAAAGGTCATTGGTCGGCCCTATTCTAATTTTGAATGCATAGTAGGTATGGTAAGTATCAAAATTCAATACTCAAACATCCTAGGATTTTTCAAATTTTATTTTCAACTAAATAAGAATAATTGATTACGGACGAAAACATCTTAAATTGTCGTTATCTAATGTCGTATGATAACTATGTACTCACCAACATAATTTTTCATTGGTTCACTTTAGTTTAATTATATTACTGACATTAAAATATGATTAATTAAATCACTTACCGTAAAACGTCTTGTTTTGGAACCGTGGTATTGAATCCAGTTTTCTTTTTCTCAATTATAACGAATTCATATTCACAAAATAAACACGTCGTTTACCTCTAAGAATATCGCACAAAAAGGCGTTACGAAACAAAGTGGATCGTATGAGTCGCAATTCCCGCACCCGTTCGTTACTTACACCCCCGTTGCCCTACGCAACGTGCCTCCGCGTCTCTTGTCGGCACGGGTCGTACTCGTACGTAACGTAACCCGTCGCACATGCCTTTGCGCCATATCGGCATTATGAACGAGACAAAAAACTTTTTCCTCAAATTAGGGTCGTAAAGGACAATAAAAAGCAAACGACCTTTACGCCCTTATTACAAAATGTAAAACAGAGCACAGATTAGGGTGTAACGGTATTTATTATCAAATAACATATTTACGACCATTTGATTTGGAATTAATTATATTATTTACGATGGCGTATAAAAAGTTTAATGAAAAGATGAGATTACGACCTCATAAATAATTAAAACATGACTTTACGCTCCCTATTGAAAATTTTTTTTACGATACATCCCAAATAGTAAACAAAAACGAGCTAGCTCTGTTGAAAATCCAGGTCGTAAGGGGCTTTTTTTTAAAGATAGGGTTATATTAAGTATACCAATCGACAGAGCTCGCGACGCTGATTCCGAATATATATATAACAAATTTTCGGCAAAATGTCCTTTACGACAATTGAAATTTCCGGTATCGATATATTGCTTGGAAAAAGCAAAGAAATTATGCTTTGTAAATAGTATACCATTTTATAAGAAATATATGTACCTAGAATAAAACTTTATGTATAACTAGTTTCCGCCCGCGACTTCGTCCGCGTGGATATTAGACTAAAACATTTGGGAACCTTCAACCAGGATCAGACCAGCCGTTTTTACGCGATTAGGCGGGTCCACACCAAGCGCACTGCCTCATGAGGCAAGACGTTAGCCGCGTTTGGCAGACCTCGCACGAAGCTACTCGCTTGGTATTAGTTATTCTGTGGCTTGGTGGGGTGCCTAACCACGTTAAAATGGCTGGTCGGGTCCTGGTTGAAGGTTCCCAAATGATTTTCTCTAATATCTACGCGGACGAAGTCGCGGGTGGAAGCTAGTTTATTACAATAAACAGAAATGGGTCGAGAGATATAAATATCCCGTTCCCGTTTCTTTACCCTTTCCCGTTCCCGTTTGGACCCGTCCCCGTTAGGTGCAGTGCAGTTCCCCTTTGTGCTCGTTCCCGTCCCCAATCCTGTTCAGAATTGAATCGACATTTATGTCTCCTCTCCCTCTCACTCTCCCTCTCCCATCCCCCTTCCCGTCTATTTGGGCGACAATAAATTCCCATTTTGGGTATCAAAAATACTGAACATATCGTACTGAAATACTAAGTGGGTGAAGGACCGAGGGCGACTACAGATATTGAAAATGGGTGACTTTAAAATACAAATTGGGTAACGGGCGACCAAATTACTATTTGGACGACAACCTTAGGGCACACAAAATATAAAAAAGGATCATGCCGGATTCTGGGCCATGATGCGCATTAACCATACATATCTCATTGACTTTGACTTTGAAATGTCATATAATAGGAAAATGTCAAACAATTATAACTGTAAACAGCTCCTTGAGATTGAGATTTCTCTTTTCTCCCGCATTATATTTTAATGACATTCTTCCCACGCAATCACTATAAAATTACTATAGTATATTGGTAATTTCATCAAAGCGCATCATGGCCTAGCTTGTATAGAAAAATCGGCATAATCCTTTGGCATTTATTTTATTTAAAAAAGATGACTACTATCCTAACCGATATGACAAAAAACAAACAAACGAGAAAGCAGCCTAATAAAAACGTGTTAAAAATACCATGTTGGGCAGCTAAAATCAGTTATAATAGTTACCTACTTGGTATAATAGTTGCCCACTCAGTATTTTTGTAAGTTAGTCGCCCGTTTAGTTATTTTGTCGCCCAAAAAATAAACTGCTGTCCAGTTTAGTATTTAAGTATCCCATTTACAGTCGCCTTTAATTATTTCCAGTTACCCATTTAATTAATTCCCTTTTTCATGTCATCATTCATAACTCGTTCACTCAATCCGTACCATAAATCCGTACCATGAGCTGCCTTTTTGACAACTAGCAATCTTGTTTTACGTCAATTATGTCAAATCTAGCGATCTTTCAGCGATCTTAAAAAGGGTGTTTTTGTGCGACACAATCAACATGATTTAAAGTAAAATGTTCCAAAAGTAGATTGTTCATAGTGCACAATATGCACATTATGCATATTTCTAGGCATATTGAGTGAACTTTCTTTAAAATATGACTTATAAATAAGTTATCTTTTACAATTATTTTTAGATGACAAAAGAATGGTACGAAATCACGAAGATTTACTGTGGAGAAAAAGGCGTCGTATTTAACTACGCCCAGAATGTGAATTTTTTTAACTTGATGATTATTTGTTCATCGGGTGATTTCATTTGTAGCAGAACCAGCTTGTTCATAACCTGTGCGACAATTGGAGGCTTGTGATGAAAAATCTCAAATTCTACTGGTATTTTGTTCGTGAGTTTTCATTCTGTGAGTGAGCTTGTGCTCTTATAAATCTACACAACTTCCTTTTAAAATAAAACAGTACATGTATTGTATTATTGCCTTTTTATTAATCATCTTCTAATGGGAACATATTACTTAGACAAGTTGTCCCTACTAAATAAACAAAATCAACATTAATTACAGCACGCCCACCTATGATAGTGCTAAGCTATGTTTAGGTAGGTACCCTAGATTTTTTTGTCGTAGAACATGCACAAAACCTAACTACAAATTTTACAAAACCAATTTATAGAAATAAAGTCACGGCCCTTTTGCTAAGCCTAGCTATAGCTAACGCAATGGTACAAAATAAATAAGAGCAAAGAAAATGATTACTTTATTACTTGATATGGGTATTTATTATTTATGATATTCACTTTTCAAAATGAAACATCTTTTCTATTAGTATCTAATAAAATTGTCACAGTATTGTTGTACAAAATTATCCTTTTTAAGTCGGAAGCTTATGGCGTTTATGGGTTTATCGCCGTATGATTCCCTGGCAAACCTGCAAATAACCAAAAATAATGTAAGTAGGTAGTTAGATACTCTCAACATAATTCAATCAAGCGGTTACGAGCACTTCAGTATAAAACGACTTATTTACACTAGGTACTTGCTTTTAAGACCATAAAACAATAAATATAATACTCCAATTTACTTACATGAACTTAAAAGACGTTGTGACGATATTCAGCTCTTTGGAGTAGAATCCTATCCTGTTTACTGCAAAAGTATTAAATTGTCCACTTTTAAGATATCATGTGTGTGGTTGATTTATCAATAAATTATTAATACGTGGTTATAAATTATATCAATCGAAGGATTATAGCTGTTTAGTGTTTAAGTAAATATTTTTTTGATCACGAGACGAGTGACATATTTACGCTACGCATGACATAAGTAGGTAGGTACCTATTTGTTCATGGCTATTGTTGAAACCACAGAATAAATAATCACAACATAGCGTATTTTTTCCTATATCTAAGCAAGGTATAGACATATTATTAGTAAAATTATTCGTTCTTTCCCAGTACTTTGCGGGAATAATATAAGGTTGTTATATTATCATAGTTTGTTTGACAGAAATGTCATGGTACGAATCTATGTAGAGCTCATATCAACATCGCTGGAAAAAAGATCGTTTTGAAAAAGGCTGGTTTAAACAAGCTGTTATTGCTTTGTCATTATAACACATTACATTTTGCATTAATAATTTTCATCATCAAGACTTGCTCATCACGAGCACAGGCAAGTCTTTGTTATACAAACGAACGGCCTCCACAGTGTGCGTCAAAAATTTCTAAAATATTTTGTTGTTCAGTGTGAAAGTGTTGTATTTATAGTGTTCGTGTTCACTCTGATAATTTATTTAAAAATAACAATAAATTACGCTTTATTGCACACAAGTAGAAATATTACAGAAAAGGGGACAAAAATACGAAGAAGAAAGTATAGAAGAGGCGGTCTTATTGCCAATCAGCAATCTCTTCCAGGCAACCATTGGGTGTAAAATAAATAGAAAAAATGAAATATAGGGGAGTGGGTGCAATGATAAAAAAGGAAGAACAAGTGTGTTGTATGAATACAAACATTAGCCTACCTAAAGATAAATACAATTAAAATAAAGGAGAAAATAAATAAATGGTCAATCAGAAGAAGAGGAAAGGAAATGCCTCCTAACTCTATCTCTAAAGGACTTGGGAGTCTGAGATTTATGTTTACACGGACAGTTGCCATCAGTATATCATAGCAGACAAGGTGACCAAATACTTCTGATCAGTTTAAAATGTCAATAAGTTCCATGCACTACAAGTTACCTTTACATGGTGTTCTGATGGTGACTGTGCGAACCAAATAAATATTCGTAAATGTTCGTGTTCATCATGCTCTTGTTCGTTCGTGTCTACACGCCTTAATAATTTTGATTCTATCCTGCCTGTCACTTTTATGATCGCCAAAGGATCGCTAGATTTGACGTATTAAAATGTATGCTTAGGGTTGCTAACAATAATCTACTATGTTATTTTTCTTTTTCATGGGTAGTTACAAAATAAGTATCGAAAACACTTTATACTTAGATAGACTTAATTAGACGTATTAACGCTTACGATTATGGGAAGAATGTTAATGTTAGGTATAAGAATGGGACGGATTCTGTAAGCGTTAGAATGGCTGGTTGTCTGTATCGATTCACGTCAGGCTGGAGACCAAAAGTTGCTCCCTATTTGCTACCATTTACGATTTACCTACAGACAAATAATTGCTAAACTTTGAAACAAAATTAAGGGACTTCAAAATGACCAGCCATTCGGATATCAGGCATAAGAATAAATAAAACTTATTCTTATGTATCAGGATAGCCGGTCAAATCCGGGGGCTAATTGTCGAATTTCAAAAATCTATCGCAATCGCTTTCATTTGACAGATGGATGTGACACATTGCTGCATTTCTTTGGTAAGTTTTTATTTGTGCCAAAAAGAAGCATCAATGTATTACGTCCTGAAAGCGATTGCGATAGATTTTGAAATTAGACAATAGAAAGGCCGGTTGTGTAAACTATTCAAATTCTGGGCACTCGTTGTCTACACCATTAACTCTAAAAGTTCATGTTATTATTTACTTGAGTAATTACTACCTGTATGCAGAACAAAGAAAATATGATTTGTGAGTAATTATTTAGTTTCTTCCAGAAAAAAATGTCATAGAACTTGTAAAAAATAAGTAGTAACTTACTGAAACTTGCGCTAAGTTGGCAACCTTAGATATTTTTTGACAAAGAGTGAACAAGTTAAAGATGATCGCAACAAAATTGCTAAGAAATTTGAGGTAGAAACAACCTTCTTTATAGGACGTCGTGGTACGAAAAGTCAATGTAAGACCTAAAAGACATTGCTATAAGAGCTCGTTGTAGGCCCCCTGATCTGTTCGCTAGCTCGAATTTAACGTCAACGGGTACTCCAGATACGACGATAATTAATTATTAATAATAACAATTAATGGAACTAGTAAAAGCTAAAACAAGATTGGGAACTGTAATTACTAAAAGCTATGTGTAGTTAAATAATTAATCACAAGATAAAGACGACAGTTTAATGTTGCAATCATCAACGTACAGTGAAGACCATTATAAATAGAGTATCCGTAGCACGATCATTAGTCGACAAATGTCCAATTCTACAAATGCCAACTTCTACAAATGCCCACTTCTACAAATGCCCACTTCTACAAATGCCAAATTCTACAAATGCCAACATTTAGTTGTAATATTTTCAATCACTTTTTGAAATATATTTTTGCGTTTATATAGTGTATTTTCATTCAAATTTGTTTTTTTTCCTTCGTAATAAAAACGTCTCCAAAGTACCAGGATCATATATATATGGAGAAGGTAAATAAATAAATACATGTAAAAAATATGGAAACGCAAAAATTATACCAAAAATTGAAAATATTACAACTAAATGTTAGCATTTGTAGAAGTGGAAATTCGTAGAATTGGACATTTGTAGAATCTGGTGTTTTAAACTAAGTTGGCATTTGTCGACTAAACCAAACATTCATCGAGAAAAACGCGCGTAAAAATTTCGATAATTTAGTAAGTATGGGATTTTTTTACAGCGCCATCTATCGCCCAAAAGCGAAATGAAATTCCCCATGGAAATTTAATCTATCGAGTACCTACTTTTAAGGGTGATTACTCCATAGACTAAGAAAATTTTTCATATTAAGTTTATGGATTACTCTCCTCAAGTGGCGCCCTCATCTTAATTAAATTTTTTGCTCGCTAAGTACGTAATGTATTGAAAATTCGAACATTGAGATGAAGCTAAGGTTTTATAGTTTATTTACAAACAATAACTTCTGTAAAATATAGTTCGTTATAGTAGTAGTAGGAAAAAGTGCTAAAAGTGGCCACTTTTTGCTTTTTTGCCTACTACTACCACAAGGAACTATATTTTACAGAGGTTATTGTTTGTAAATAAACTATAGAACCTTAGCTTTAATCTCAACGTTTGAATTTCATATAAATTATGTATTTAGGCCCTAAATACATTTTATTTTTTAATTATTGCTCCCTAAATTTTAGGGAGCAATAATTTTAATTAAGGTGAGGGCGCCACTGTGAGGAGACTAATCACCTTAAGCGTTTTTTTACGCGGGTACTAAATGAAACATCAACTTTTTATAACCACAGAATAAGCAGAAAATACATAATAGTTCGTGAGCTCGGTGGCGCAGTGGTTTAGCACCTGGCCCAGTGATTGAGGAGGTTAAGCAACTTTCGCAAGGGTCGGCCATGGGATGGGTGACCAAAAAAAAATTATCTCGGGCTCTTCCGTGCTTCGGAAGGCACGTTAAGCCGTTGACCCCGGCTGCATTTGCAGTCGTTAACACCCACCAATACGCATTGGGCCCGCGTGGTAGGTTATGGCCCGTCCTCCTTATCACCCATGAGGAAGGCCAGTGCCCCAGCAGTGGGGATATTTAAAATGACTAACGGACATGGACATGGCCATAATAGAACCTAGTCCAATTGCGTTACAATAAAAAAAATTACTGGTGAATTCCACTGGATTTTAAACAAGTTTAATTACATTACTCATGAATGAAAGTCTTGAAATGCATTATGAATTTCAAAAGACAAGCAGCAAGGGCATTTGCAATTCAACCTCAATTGCACAAGGGCAAAGAGAATTCTCGAATCGGTGGTTAACTGAGCAAAATTAGACTTGGAGATAAACCCATTCCACAGAATATATAATTGACAGTAATACACCCTAAGTGTCATTGAAATTTACCTACGGTTGCCCGGCTCATTAGGGCTACGTACTAACCGCCTCTCATGAGTTTAAATATGTAATCACTGGTCTTCAAATAAACATTCACTGCTGCATTGCATAATCGATAGTTTTTGTGCCACAATTTACGTAAAAAATGTGTGGGAATGTCGAAAGTGCGGCGCAGTCACGATTCTCGTGTACCCTTGGATACACGAGAACACCTAGAATGATAGTTCTCTACAAAGCGCACTGTAACAAGTGAGGCAATTAAAACAGCTAACATGGCTCAGTTTTCAGATTTTTATTCTCCATTATTACCCAATCATACCAAATAAGTACAAAACATTTTCAATTTTCCTACATTTAGGAGATTAGTTACTATATTATAGGATTTTAGTTGCGATAGGTAACGTATGAAGGATAGAAATCTGAAAACTAAGCCATTTTGGCTTAGTATTAGTTGCCTGCTTCACTTTGCATACGAGGACACGACTTCTAGATGTTATTATTCTAAGCGTGTACCGAAGTCCGCTCCGCGTAATTTCGGCTCAGTTTCATCCAATCTGTATGATGATTGAGTACTGGCACTTATTTATTCTGTGGTCATTTAGAGGTGTGGCTTGGAAGCACTTGGAAGTTCCCTAAGGCAGGGTCACGAAGCCATAGATATTAATTAAACTTAAACTGGGAACGTCTTACAAAATTATTAAGATATACGACCGACACTCCGCGTTGATGGTGAAGACCGAATCGAGAGGGCAGAATTTACACATGGTTAAATTGATGAATTGATTTTAGTTATCAAATATGGTTATTTATTATTAAATTCTTCTGTTTTATTTAAATTTAGAACTAACGGAAGAGATCAACGATGCCGTCTCTGTACATTTATGAAATTTGCAACTTTGTAAATAAACACAAAAGTTTGTTTACTAAGGCTAGTGATATAAACAGTAGACTAAAAAGGGACCCTGATAGACTTGTTATTACTGAAATCCCAAAATCAGCTAAATATTCAAAAAGCTGTCTGATTATGTGTATCAGGATTTATAAAAAAAATCCTACTGATATAAAAAAAGTAACTGGAAATTCATTTACCAAGACATTATACAGGTGGCTTTGTGAAAAGGCTTTTTATGACATTAAAGAAATATTTGAAAATTGACGATAAATGAATCAAGTGTTACATTAATTAATTTATTAGCTTTATAAGTTCTACATGCATGCTATACAAATTAGCAAAACATGTGCGACTAGAATTGAATGTAATAACTTTGTATACCATGTTTCAGCAAATAAAGATATTCTTATTCTTAAACGTATCACTTATACATATAGGTAGTCTTAAGGGTCAGTGGTATGAAAACATGTTGTGGTAGGTTATCTTTTTATATAAAATACGTAAAGTTGTAGCCACAAAAAAAAACATAGGACAAGCTAAAGAGATTTTCTAGTTGCTACAAATATTAAATTGCGTATAAACCTCACAGATGACTGTAAAAAAAACCAGAAATTCACCAACAGCGCTTGCGTAGGTATGATTGGCGTAAAAAATAGCGGAAACGTATTGAATTCTACATTAGAATACATTTTAACGTACTGTGAAGGTGTTTCAATTACTTTTATTAAAAAAAGATAATTTTTATAATGATTATGATGAAAATAGCACGAAAAGCATCGAAATATATGCAGAAGTAAAGTTATTTTCCTAACTCTTTACATGTAAAGAAAAAGACAGAGACAAATGTTCAGCTTAAGGTAAACAAAACAAAATTTAACGTGTCCTATATGTTTGATAGCAGAAAGTTTTTATATCAAGGTAATATGTGTATTTAAAGTAACATACAATCAATCAATAGCGTTGATACTACCATTTGTCAAAGGCACTGTTGTCCGATAAAGCAGTTGTTCATATTTACATGGGAAATAACGGATGTGACGGTGCTCATTAATTTACTGTTGTAGTAACAAAAACACTCGTTTTTGATAGAACTCATAACTCATAAAGGATCATTCACACAGCTTAGTCACGTCATCGTAAAGGTAAGTTTTCAATACAAGTTTTGACTACCGACAACGACGCGTCACCAGCATATCAAAAATTGTATTGAAAACTTGACTTGACGTTGTCGTGACTAAGCTATGAGAATAATCCTTAATTGTCAGGGCTTATTTCAAGTCCAACTGACGCCATAGCGGCAGTTAGAGGTAAGATAGCCAGTTCCTCAGTCACATGAGTAAACAAAAGGACCAGAGATAAAGCTTCTTAAGAACGTGCAAAATTGTTACATATTTGAGCAGGGTTGTCACAATAGGTTATTACAAATTAAACAAAACATAAGTTCAATAGTTTTATTATACAAAAGTAATTATTATTAAGATGATTATTAATTGAAAAAATATTAGAAAAAATCAACTCACCCGTAGCAACTCAGACGGAAAAAGTTAAAGTATGATATATTTTTATTTTTTCTATTATTATTCATGTACAGAGTACAATAAACAACCATTTTAAATAAAAATAAAACACTACGTTTTTAAATTAAAAAGTCGGTAAATATTCAAACTTGCAAACAACGTGCCCTGAGAAAGCCCTGAAGATTGTCCACTGGCTGTCAGTTGTTTTTTCTTTTTCGCCGCGTACGCGACAAGCGGCCAGTGGACACGAACACATGCCCCGCGTGCTTGTAGTAGTGCAACTGATTTGCGCGGTTGTATGAAGTTTAGTGCAATCGGCCAATAGTGTTTAGAGTGTACATGGAGTCAGCACCTACTCGCAAGACCAGGCAGTGGAACACCTGGAGTCAGCACGCTTTCAAGTATGTTTGTATTGTTCTGTACCTACCTACTATTCTCAAGTATACTGCCAGAATCTTGAGATAACTCTTGTGGAGCATGTCGAAATTTTACAGACTTGAAAGCGTGTTGACGCCAGGTGTTTCACTATCTGGCCTTGGGAGTAGGTGCTGACTCATGTACACCCTAAACACTATCTATATCATATTCAGTGATGGGCTTAGAGATACTTCCTGCAGTATTTTTCACTAGCTCTCTAACCATAATGGTTTGATCTGTGCTAAAAGTAGTGAGTCAGTCCTTAATGTTAATGTTATTTAAGGTAAATATTGTTTCGCGTCACAACACGTTTTGATTTGTAATTTAAGTGTCCCAGAAAAGTAGTGATAGTAATTGTATAGTAGCTATTAAAACTTTGTAAAATGCATATAACACTAATTTATCTGAGAACAATAACAACAAAGAAGTCGTCAGCAAATCGTACATCCCGTCGAGATAAAATCAAAGCAAGTTTGTTTTACTATCCGGAATTGGCACCGGTTAAACAAAACAAACGGGTGAAATGCATCTCTGAAAAATTGAAACTTGGAACGCATCCAAAGCTCAGCGTCGGTGAACGGAACGTTTTGTATGTAACTTCACTCAAAATTGATATTGTCTGGGGAAATATGTTAGACTTTGAGACCAAGCTTTTGTTGTGACATCTAAGAATTTGCATCTGTCTCCGAAATGAAAGCCACGTCTATTGTATCGTCGTTGCTGCTTTTAATAATTTATTTTATGGACGCAGTATTTTGTACATTTGAATAATCGTGATCACTGCTCTACAGCTTTTTCTAAACAGTTTTCTACTTGCCAATAACTTACCTGGTAAATAACTTATTAAGAAAATGCCTGAAAAAGTAAATAAATTTGCTAATGAACCGATTAGTGTACTACATTTAAATTTTATTAGGGTTATTAATAAAAAATACAGCAGTACAAAAATATATTTATATTGTGCAACTTATTTGGGACGATATGATAGAAGAATCCATGTTGTTCAATGATGGCGATGGTTTGATTTTATATCAATTTCTTACTTTTGGAATTTGAAAATTGTTTGTAAAAATCTGTGTTAAACCACATCAGTCCATAGCTTTGTTGACTTCCAAGGTAAATTATTAGTCACTGTCCCAAGGAACAACCGTTGTTGCCTGAAAATTATTAAAAACCAACGTAACATGTGTTTACTTCAAAATAAAGAAATTTATTTCAATATTTATTTGCTCAGTCTTGTTAATCGAACATTAATAGAAATATAATGAACTCTATAATTTAAAAATTGGGTTCAAAATTACATTTTTAAATTTGCAGAGAAAAATTGACACCATTTATAGCGCTAGAAAAGGACAAGTGTGGAAAATCATTACGTCTTGAATGGTCTAAATTCATCCCAAACGGCAAATATTTGCTGAGCCTGATCTTCTTACTAGTCTTTGAATACCACTTTTTTGATTTCACCGTTTGAATATTTCTTTTTTTAGGACGGTCTTCTCTTGTCGTAGTTCGTTTCAAATCAATATTATCTTTGAAAACATCAGAGTTGGGTTGCTGATTTTTATTCAGTAGTTTAGTTAACACGTCTCTTATGTTGAGAATAGCCAAAAATTCTTTAAAAGTATATAGTTTTTCTGATGATTTTGCTATAACGTCTTTGAGAATGTCTGTGTCTTTTACTTTTGGCACAAAACTATTGTTTGTGTCTTTCATTTCTGGCACAAAACTATTGTTTGTATGCATGTCTGTTTCAGTTTTATTCAAAGTTATTTTTGAATTTGTCATTTCTTCTTTTTGATTAATTGTCACTGCCATTGTTTCTGTCACTGGCTCCACTTTACTAGTATTATTATATACTTCTGTAATATTTTGATTAATTAAATCTGAAAGTGTTTTGTTGTTAATCTCATCGATACCTTTTGGTTTTATTTGAACACTTACATCAGTGTTGTTCTCTGGTTTTGAAATCCACACTATTTTAGAGCTATTGTTACTGTCCTGTTTCAATGCCAAATTGTCATAAGTATCATTCTCTGTTTTTAAACTTTTATCAAAAATGGTACTGACCTTTACATTGGTCAATTCTCCAGTTACATTAGAAACGTTTGTATTTGTTATCTTAGATTTATTTATCAAAGTTTTGTTTCCATTATCACTGTTTGTTTTTAAAAGATGCAAGGCGTAATTCGGTGTTAAGATTGGAACGTCATTCTTTGAAAATAATGTCAAATTAAGTAATTTTGTTTCCACTCCACTCACATTATTCACGGTAATGATTAGAAATGTAGCAATAATTGTAATATACCCAACTAAAGCCATAATCTAACTAAAAAAGCAAAGGTTTTAGAGAAATAAACAAAACCTTATTGAAGAAATGGCTAAAGGTTATCGATGTTGTATGTGTGACTAAAGGGGTATAATGGTCGAATTAAAATTCACTTTCAAGAAACATGTTCATTTAGATTTTGTTGTTGATACCACAACTGCTAAACCAGCACCAAGTCTACTGTGGAAATTTATAAATTTTCCTTTTGTTGCCCGATAGCCAGACAGTTGGCTTTGGTATATCGAGTATGTATTTAGTTAGTGTAAAAGTTGGTTAGGTTTTTTCCAAAAGTTAAAATTAATGTTGATCATATGAATTAAGTAGGATAAAAGTAATAGAACTTAAAATGACTGACGAGGAATGAAATAGTTGGTGGCACAACGAGAAGAAAGGGAAATTACTATTGTTAAAGTGATTCTGTAACTTTGTGGACAGTGTCTCATTTATCCATCCACAGAATACGTATATTTTTGTCTATATGCGATAGAACTAAGTACGACTTCATTATCATAGAGATGTGCCTTTATGAATCAGAAAACATGTAAATAGGTAATTGTCAATTTCTACATAATACAAGAAATTGACAATTATTGTCAGTTAGATAAATGATTCGTAGTCCTTTCATTGTGTATGCACAAACATTTAAGTTTTATGCGTTTCTTATTCCTCCTAAGAAAATACGTCAATATTAACAAACTTCTAATTATTAATTAATTTTCAGAATATTCCAGTAATAATTAACACTGAACTGACGATGTTTTCTTTAATTAGCTGATTGAACTTTCCATGTCTTAAATAACTTTTTTTAATGAAACTGTAAGTCGGCTTTGAAAATTTTAAATAATGTTGTTAATTTATTTAAATAAGTATTTTTCATACTAATTAGCAGGGAAACTTGTTCTTAACTTTTCCGAAACAAGCAATTCGCCAATCTTAGATTTAATTTTTACGGTAGTACCTAATATAAAATGTAATTTCCCAAATCGTTTAAATGCCTTTTACATTATATGGTCGAAATTAAAGTTTAACCATTGTTTAAATATTACTTACATAATATTTTTTTGATAAAAATAATCAAGAAGATGCGTCTAATTTTAAAATTTATTTAAAATATTTCCAATAAATTGCAAAATAAAGAATTGCATAATATACCGTGTTAATTTCTTAACATATTTATTTATTCTAAGTCGTTTTTTAATATGTATACTTTACTAGTTAAATGAATTATACTTTTGTCCTTGTTATTTTGTTGGCTGGATGCCCCCTCTTAATTTTAAGATTCCAGTTTGACCAGCACCTAAATAAATTTGGCCTAAACAATTCAAGTACATAATTTTCCTGCCGGATCCACCATACCACTGACCATACCTCTACCATTTCAGCCGCACGACACCCACTGCTGGGTATAGGCTCTGGTAGTATGGTGGGTCTAAAATTATACTACTTTCATTTGCGATAAAGTCTGTTACAAACCACCGAACAATGCAAGTATAATTTTTTGCTCCTTAGCTGGTTGGACTTGTGCATTCGGTATAATTTTTATGTGGCCATCAGGGATCCTGGGCTCTTGTTCACAAACGTCTGAAACTTAGGGAAAGTTTCGGACTTTTGTGAATAAGGGCCCATGCTATGCCGATGCTACGCTTTCCATATATTTTGATAGTTAAATTCGAAAAAAGAAGACTTTAATTTGCGGATACATTTCCAATAGCTATCGGTATCGGAAGAGTTAGTATCCTTAGGGAAAAAATGCATTTTGAATACGGAAATCATAGAGTAAAAATATGTGGAAAGCATAGCATCGGATACATAATGTTTCCGACGTATGTGAATCAGGGCTCCTGGAGTGAGCATCACTAATGAGAAGCTGCAAAGCAGTCGCACTGATTACGACAAGTCACGTTTCAACTCTAGGGCTGGAAAAACCTTTTTTAGGTAACTACTACAGTTGGCTATACCTAGTAACATTGCAAGACATAGCAATGTCGTGTACGATTACGAATGATTGGTTTAAGAATGCATAGAGTTTAAGAATGCATAGAGTTTAAATATACAAAAACATTCGGATATTGTGAAAGAAGAAGTTTTTTTATATGCTTTACAGGAGTGCTTGGTCTTTACTACACCTGATGTTAAGTGACGATAAGGCTGAAGGTGGAAGCGGACTACACCCGGAATCCTCATCACAGAGAAACTGGCTCTCTTACCTCTTGTGCCGGAACACAACAATTTTTAAATTGTTGTTATGGCGTCAGATGGTGGTAGTGGCGGTTTTGAAATAAGCCCTACCACCAACCACACCGAGTACAAAATGTACCCCCCTGGGAATCGAATCCGGGACCCCTGCGTCTTACGCGGGTGGGAGAACCACTACACCACAGAGGCGGTAAAATAGATAATAAGTTTAGGGCCAATTAGAGTATCATAAACGACCAATCTCTTATTAAATATATACCTGGGCGACCGAGCTTTGCTCTCTGTTTAGGTAATATCTACATTGTTATCTCAAACACTAACTACATTTTTTAAACTTGTCTAAAAACAATAAAAATAAAAATAAACTTGAACACTTAGAATAATTACACCTAGAACGATAATTCCCTACAAAGCGCGCTGTCAAAAGTGAGGCAACAAAAACAGCCAAAATGGCGCCGTTTTCAGATTTTTACTGTCCATTATTAAATAATCATGCCTAATAAGTACAAAACAGTTTCAATTTCCTTACCTTAAAGAGATTAATTATTATATTATTGGAGTTTAGTTACGATTATGTAACGTATGAAGGATATAAATTTGAGAACTGAGCCATTTTGGCTCAGTATAAGTTGCCTCACTTTGCATACAAGGACACGGCTTCTAGGTGTAATTATTCTAAGCTTGAACATAAAAAAAACAAAAATAAGTCACCGAGCGTGATTCGAACCCGTAACACACGTTTCATGCTGACCGCGTCTTAACCCGATGGACCAGACGGACAGTGGCCGGCAAGACGAAATTAGTGGCCATATTCTGCGACGAAAGAAAAACGCATGAAAACTCGAAAACACGCGTTTTCCGAAACATAAGGCTACCCCGAAAACCCCTATTTACCTAATTTCAGCGAAATCGTTAGAGCCGTTTCCGAGATCACAGAAATAAATTTATATATATACAAGAATTGCTCGTTTAAAGGTATAAGATAACAGCTTAATTCGGTAGACAACTTGATGGTTATTTGTAAAAAATGTGTTCAGTCATTTTTAGATTTCAGGATTTGACAGCCCTGATCGTTACACAGCCACGACTTTAATCAGAACCAGCGAAAGTAATGAGCAACACCTGCTGAAAAGTGAAAAATTACTATAATCACAATTTGTATGACGGATGACGAATAAGATGACACTTTACCTTAAGACAGAATTATTTACGATAAACGAGTCTATTTAATAGTCTTCTTTTAGCTTGTAGGTGATATTATCAAGTTAGGAACTTTATCTATTTTATTAATTTATCACAATTAATAATGACGTTGTTAACAAATAAGACACTCATAATAATGGACTTTAGGTGACTAAAACGACTAAAATGCACCTATGTATAAAAAATCCTACAATAATTTTCTTTTGAAAAATAAAAAAAAGAGAGAAAATAAAAGTAGAATAGAAATGTTAATAAGTACTTACGTGCTTGTGAAAGCATAAACAATACTTATAATAAGTACTTATTAACATTTCTATTCTACTTTAATTTTTTCTCTCTTTTTTATTTTTTAAAAGAAAATTATTGTAGGGTTTTTTGAGTTATTCCCATCCGATCCACTGTAACTGATCCAACGAGAATTAAAAATCCCAACCGATATAGATCGGATATGTATAGACATAGGTGCAGGCTTTAAGATGTTATTTAAGTATAAGTGTTGGTTTGATGTAAATATGTCAATACAATCAAGATATTCAGTTTTTAATGCAAAGACTCATAATAGGAAATATGCATCAATTTTTTTTTAAATCTTAATCAAAAGTATAATGCGTGAGAAAATTAACTGTAATATTAAAACTTTTCTCTTGCGTTTTTTTCTCGTGATATAGTTACTTGAAGTTAGCACGCAGCAGCACCCGCCGAAAACGCTCCATACAAAACGGTGACGTCACACATCACGTTTCAGGTGTGTTTCGGCGCGTTTAGTATGGAGTTAGCCAATAATCTTCAATTATCTCCCTAAATTTTGCGTTTAAGTACATATGTGTCATACAAAATATTGTTTCTTATTCGATATTCTATCTGACTGTAAAGTGCATTATATCCGAAAATGAAAAAAGAAAATTGTTATTTTTCCCTGATTTCATCGTGTGATAAAACTAAAATAATACATTTTTTTTATTTTTTTTCCTGTTCCATCATGTTTTTATAAGTGTCCGCAGCGATCAAGCTCAAATTCATCAAAATCGGTGACTTATGCATATTCCCTATTGATTTTATCTTATCTAATTCTACACCCATGCTTTAATTCCTCTTTAAAAAGTTCCAATACAGCTTATAGCTAACATTAAAACAGCCAGTGTCATAATAACCACAATATCCGAACAAAAGACGTAAGTTATTTTACATTATGAAATTCAGTACAACTACGGTACAACATTAAAACACTTATTTGGATGATTTTATGACAAAAGTGCGCGCGAGGGGTACGACCAGCTGATATTAAAGCTACCAAAACACTGGTTGTTTCAATGTTGCCAATAATCCACAGTTTTAAAACCCTTTATTTTTTGGGTGTAGACAAAGTCTTGCATCATCATCAGCCCTATCATCGTCCACTGCTGAACATAGGTATATTGTACCCATTATGAAATTTTACAAATGCTGTTTTTTTACCACATGCCTACTGAACAACCTTGTTTCGAGATGAAGCTTCTTACGGGTAGATCGTAAGATTCTTTGGAAAACTCATTGAAACATTCAATTGAAATTGAAGCATTTCTCGTGATTTCAAGATCTTCCAAGTCAAAATAAAAAAGGTATTTTTTATCTAATGCAAAGTACAAAAGTAGGCAGAAGCCTTATAATAATTACTTACATCTACCTGAACTCCGTAGTGAATCTCAAAAGCAATATTAACCCTAATTGGACATGAAATATCATTCCATCTGAGTTCAAATACAAGCAGATATCATTAGAAAGGTTGTACTTCGGCTTACACAGTAAACACAGACGGCTGCCCTACGCAGAAGTCAAGTAACTCAGTTTCCAAAAAAAATGAATATATTTCATTTTCTGTGTAAGCAAAGCAAATCTCATCTACCATTTTTAAATTTTATTAAAATTCGGTTTAATTCGGAAAATAAAGTCAACTATTTGTTTCAAGTATCTTTTTCCGTTTGCAAAATCTATGCTAAAACAAAGTATATTTCCCGTTTTTTACTTAAAACAAGTAATTCTTATCAAGATACTTGTATTTGAAATAGATTAGCAGATATGTCTTGATTTCTATGTATGTATTTTATAGTCGTAAGTAAAATATTCTATAGCTCTATGCAAAGCTGAAAACAAGTATCTACGGGAATACTACTAAAGTATAATAGAGAATCTCAAGTTACTTGTTTATACCGTAGAATATTATTGACAAATCAATTAAAAAGAAATTCTTCGTAGACCACTATTTTCGTTCGTAAAAATGTAGGTACGTATAATTTTTTTTACCAAAAAAAACAACAAAATACCAAAGACATTTTAACAGTTCAGTGTTCAGATTTTTTTTTCCACACTAAATAACATTTTTAAGCTCTCCTGTAAAATTTGTCTGGAATGAGATACTTGAATTTGGTTTAGGGCAACCGAGATATACAATATACACAGATATACAGTATACACAGATACACAGAATACACAGATACACAGTCACCAACAGGTGCAGCCACTTGCAGATCTAGGGAAAGTAAGTCAAGAGCTGCCCATTTATTTTGCATGCGAATAGCGAGACGACCGGCATTAAATATGGATCTCATTTTACAAGATCATTTCTAAGAGCTGCAAGCTCGAAGCAATTTTGATTTTCTAGATGGAAATATCAATATTTCTGTTTTCTTTGAAGTCAAAGCCAAAGAGTTTTAATCAATGCGAATATTTACAGGCTCTTATTGATCTCAAGATAACATGTAGTATAGGTACCTAACCTATTACTTCTACATTTGTACATAGCGGGTGTAACAAGATCTTCAACGAAGCCGAAGTCCACGCATTCCGCCCATCATCAGGATCATTTTTGTCTTTTAGACTATACCTGGGAAACTAATAGCTAAAAAGTTATGGAAGGTCAAAGTCAAATTCTTTTTTTTTATGAAATCTTGTTTTATTCGTTATTTCCTAATTTTTGTCTAAAGAAACATTACCAAAATTGTATGTATTTCGTAACAAACAATGTCTTCAAAACGTCATCACTGAATGTATCACATGAGCACGCACATAAACATTGCCTTTCAACTCGACACTCCCAGGCGCGGTCTTTTGTACGCGTTACAATGTGTGGTACAGTATGCAATGCTTTTTCAACACCATAAATTAAAATCGTTTCCCAGCAATCATTTTGAACAGAAATGGCCCTGATGATGGGCAGAATACGTAGACCTCGGCTTCGTTGAGGGTCTTGTTACACCCGGTATAATGTGTATTTAATCTATTTTGCGGAAGTTATACAAGGTTATTTTTAGTTGAAATCGCGAAAAAAAAATTTGCGTTTTCATACATTTCGATGGAGTAGATTGTACTTTTTTATGGAACAGCTGATTTTTTTTCGTGATTTCGAGGTTGGTCCCATAATGAAAGTTGTTCAGTTTGATGGTCTGATCAACCCCACGAGAGGTTTTGTATTTAACTAAAAATAACCTTGTAGGTATGTGAATTCAAAATTGTTTTTTATACTATACCAATACTTTCGCACGAATTAAAAACTTTTTGTTTTGAACTCGCGTGATGCAATTTTGTCGAATTGATCCAATAAATCAAACTACCTAATTTTAACGAAAGATTTTTCTAAAAATACACTGTGTTACGAAAAGGTTAGTCTTCACGAAAAACGTGATTAAACTGAAAGTAAAAGAAACAAAAACACAAGAAATAATACCTCCAGATTTGATAACAAGCGGGAAGTGCGAGCAAAGCGTTTCTGCTTCAGCTCTGGCAAAAATGCTCTCGTCTCCCCTACGCCGAATTTCCTAACCGATTCACGTGAAATTTTGTGAGCGGGTTCGATAATTACATATTTTTTTGTCGATTCAGTTCTTTAAAATGTTTCATTAAAAAATCACCTATTTCGAAAAATTATCAAAATTAGAAGCGCCATCTAACTTCGAATAGATATAATAAAAGAATACCTACCTAACAGCACATTATTACTGCTTTTGAAAACCTCGTGGCGACATATACTATATTTTTTTAACAACATACAATGGGGAGGAAAAGCGCAATTTTATCCCGATAGGTGGCGACTGGTCTTTGGTACCGGGCCGCCTCAAAGAAAGTGTCAAAACATATGGGAATCTCTTGGAGTATTGCACTTTTTAATTTTATACTGAGAAAATTCCGCATTGTTATGCATGTAACTTATAAAATATTGGAGTTCATCGATTTCCCAGTAACAAAAAAAATATTGGGCAAAAAAATATCAAAAAAAAGATGCTTTTCCCTCGATTTTCTCCTTTGCTGAGCCTGAGAAACATTATAAATCAAAAGGAATGTTTCATGAATTTGATGAAGCTCCGCCAAAATAAAACAACATTTGAATTATAACAGCTTTGTTCTTTAATATTTCAACCTCAGCAGTTTCTAACATATTTATAACTTGGATGAATTTGATAGGTATATCAAATATGGAATAAGCCCAATATTGGGGCCAAACAGAGAATTAATAGAATTTTATATGCCAGAGTCATTCAAGAAACTTAGAATAATAAAATAAATATGATAAAACGGTTCGTGTAATTTTGGATGGTACAGAAATTCCAGTACAGAAACCTGAAATTACTATTGCACAGAAGGCATCATCAGGCAACTATAAACACGGAAATTCACACTCAGTTGCTTTGTTAAAATTGTTCCAAAGACTGAGCGCCATCTGTAATTCACTTTACCTTCGCCTCCCCATTGAGTTGCTTTTCAAACGTGAGGTCCAACGCTCACTGAGCCACTAGTTCGAAACCAAATTTCAATAAAACTCATTGCTGTGCAAAAACCGGAAACAAGAATCGAATCGGCGCCGGAAACTACCTGCCTCCGCCTGCTGTTAGCAGAGAAAAAAATCGATTAATAAAACCCACATACTGTCACAGAACAGACACACACAAAGAATTTAACACAAAGGTTTACACAGCCGCTGGGTCCCAATACTTCCAACGTGTAAAAACAATACGGTCCCTTTTGTTCTTGTGAAATTGGCTCATCCATCCCGTAATTGAAATGTCGAAAGGTTATAGATTCCAGGATTGGTGTTTGATGGTTGCGGAACAAGGGCAATTAAGTATTTCATCAAAATATTTGGTTGGGACTTTGTTGACAAGTTATAATTACAACAAATAATAGTAAATTACAACTTTAGTCTTTGAATAACATTCCAGTTAACGAACTAAGTTTTAAAAATCATGAAATAATACTAACTACCGAGTTTTCATTATGAAATTGAAATCATAACAAAAACTCGGTAGTATTAATTACATTCAACTGAAATCAGTTTAATGTAGAGATTGCAGGGGCTCATCCACCTTGGTGGATGGATAAGGAGGTTAGGCCATAACATAGCTCATCATACGGGCCCAATACAAATTGATGAGTGTTAAAGGCCGCAAATGCGGGGCTAATAGCATCTAACGCGCCTTTCAGACTTTTTGGTGACCTATCTGAAGACTAATCTTAACGATAGCACAGAATAGCTATGAGTACTACCGTACAGAAAGGAAACTCTCCGCCCCGCCCCACAATCAATTACCTCACCCCACCGGCGCCCATCCGTGTGTCGATCCGTGTGCTCTCAATAGCTCGCACACAGTTGCGCGTGTGCAAAAACGTCACTGTGTAGCGTCTGTGTAATAGGTAGTTGAAACGCGACGCTTGTATGGAGTGCCCGGGGTGTGACAATAGTCAACTTTTTACTAGAGTTTTAAAGTCATGAACTATGCTCACATGCTATATTTTATAATTTCATAATATAAGCTGTCCAACGCAAAGGACACGTAGAAACTTCATGCAATGTTCCGTGGGATAGAAAAGGGGCTATTCCCAGTCGCTCCCAGCAATTTAAGGGCAACTGGTAAAAATGGGATATTTCCTTTACAATCTCCAATTTCCTATAAAATGATGATAACGGGAAACCTCTTAATATTATTAGTTGTTGTTAATTTTATGAAGTATCTTTTAATACCAGTTACTGTTAATTTTAGTATTCGTGTAACAAGTCATGCTTACTTTTCTTACTTTTCAACGGAATTACTCCAGTTGTCCACCAAATGGAAAATTAATATTTTGTAAAAGTATTCGTGTAACAAGTCATGCTTACTTTTCTTACTTTTCAACGGAATTACTCCAGTTGTCCACCAAATGGAAAATTAATATTTTGTAAAAAATCCTCTAACCATTTCTTAAGTTTTCTTATATGAAAGTTCAATTTAAGACTAAACAACCCTACCAAAAGTTTACCGTTAATTATGAAGGGGAGAGTTTTTTTTACCAAAATATCCCGTTTGTCCCCATTTGAGGAGTAAAAAGTGGAGCAAACTGGGATTAACCGTAGAAAATATAGTTCAGTATACATTACTCGCGCAATCTTGTGGCTGATATTACGGCGGCGATACCGTCCCGGCGTTATTAAAGATAATATCTTATTTTTGTGACGGCTTTATGACACAACGGGATTTTGTGTCAACCTCTATGTGCTGCTTGTTTAGGGTTAAAATTATCCAATCATACTTCGTTTTTTATAGTCGTTTCGTATTAGAATATACTATTATTACTACTCTGTGTAAAAAGTATCGGGAAATATGTCAATAAAAAGACCCGCGTAAAAGAGGTCGTTCTAATTTTTTTACTGCATGTTGGTAGCACTCTGATGAAGTGCGCAAAATTTGAGCGGGATCTGTCATTTAATTTGTTTTAAACTACACTTTTTGTTGGTGATAGTTTTGAGTCCTCGGCGATTTTGATGATAATGCACCATCACACACAGCCATTATAGTGAAAAAGTTTTTAGCGACAAATTCAACAAAAGTTCTCGACCAAGCACCGTATTTACCGGATATGGCTCCGTCTGACTTTTTTTTATTTCCCAAGTTAAAATTAACTTCGAGGAAAACGTTTTAAGTCGATAGAAGCCATAAAAGAAAATTCGCTGAATGAGCTAAAGGCCATACCGCAAATAGCCTATGAAAAATGTATGGAAGACTGGGTGAAGCGGTGGAGATGTTGTAATGCAAGCGATGGGGCCTACTTTGAAGGCGATAAAATAAATTTAGACGAATAATTTGTAATTTTTGTTTTATTGACAAATTCCCGATACTTAGTATACAGAATGTATACTTTTATAGGTCTCAACTGGAGATGTGTTGTTAGGTCATATCGGGGAACCTTTTGTATTTATAAATCGGTGTTACCTAATTATGGGGAAGCTGATCTTTGTGGCAGTTCTAGTTGATACCTAACAATAAATCAACCTTTTATCACCCGCATCCAACTTGAGGCTCCTATATACATCTTAATTAAAGGAGACCGGCGAAGCTCTTTAGGACTTTGGGCCTGATCGTTACACTGGTGATTTATGTACGATTTTGTGTAGATATAAACAAGAAGATTCCATCAATATTGTACGGGATAGCAAAGACAATGAGATTTTGTATGTAGGTGCAATACAGGGTGAAAAACAGCGAACTAAAGTGAAAAATATGAAATACTTATGGTGGAATAGAAATAAAAAAACCGCTTAGTCCAGGATGTTTAAGTGATAGGTATATAAATTAGAAAAAAATACAATGTTCCAAGCGTACTAATCGACACAACAGGTAGTTTTTCTACTGGCAACATTGTCCTTCGATATGGCGTCTTTATTGGAAACAGGTTAGTCAACTAGCTTGTTAATATTTACAAGTAATCGTTCCCCAAAGAATCATTAGTTGGTTATTTTTCACAGGTTATTAAAACACTATTGATTTTAACGAATGTCTGATACTGTAACGGTAAAGGCCAGGGAATGATAACGTCATTTTTGAATATAACGTTATTTCTTACTTTTTTTAACGTTAATTTTAAAATTAACGTTATGTCAATAAATAACGTTAATTTAGATAACGTTACATTGAAATTAACGTTATTTCAGTAAATAACGTTAATTTTAACGTTATTTCTTTCGTTTTTTACCGTTAAGCTTTAAAATTAACGTTATTCCAATTAATAACGTTATTTTTTAACGATAATTTTACCGGTATATCGTACCGGTAAAGTTTAACGCTATATTTAACGCTAATTTTATCGGTAAAATATTTTTAACGTTATTTTTACCGGTAAATTTATCGATATAATGTTTTAACGGTATTTTTAACGTTATTTTTTATTTATCGTTATTTTTTTAACGGTATCAATCCCTGGTTAAGGCCCATTTCTGCCAATCTCCTTTGAGCTATATTGGGCCCTTAATGGCAAGGACAGTACTTTAAAATATCTACAATAGCTCGCTCAATAAAAACATTATATTAACTTTTTATTTGTTGTAGATTAGTTAAGATGAAACTGAGGGCATGACAAGATGCTGAATTGATTATCCTATCTTAATTTGGTTTTCGAAGTAGGCAGTACCTCATTTTTGTTGAAGAACAGATTAGTAGTTAATTAGTCTACATTAAATCAAACTTTTGAATTCAAACTGTCAGACGAACAACTAACTATGTATCGGGTCATTTTGAATTTACCATCCAAATTTTGAGGATGTGTTCAGTCCATGAAACTGAAGAACTTTCTCTAAGGAACACATGGTCAAATATGTAAAATAAAAATCGACTTTCCATACAAATCAAAGAGATCACGTGATCAATTTAGTATGGGATGACCAACATTTTGTGGCGAAATTCGACACATGTTTCTTAGAGAATGTTTCGTTTCAGGGACTGGACACATCATTGACCTGTATATAGAAAAAAAAATCAGGTCAATGGGACACATCCATAAAATTTGGATGGTTGACCCGCACCCTGATTATCTAAAAAGAAACTATTTAGCGACCGGTTGCATTTGACATACATTGCCACTTTTCTTTGGTATGTTTTTTTTTTAACCCAAAAAGAAGTAGCAATGGATCACGATCATCTGTGAACTGCAACCAGTCGCTAGGTGGTTTTTAATTAGATAATCAGCCCGCCGATATACCTATAAAAATAATCCCTATCTCCCTTGGTAACGCCATCACGCGTGAACGTCTAGACCGATTTCGCTAATTATTTTTTGATTGGGTTTGTTATTATTAGGAGAAGGTTCATATGAAAGAAAAAATTAAGATAATTGCGCAGCAAGTTAGATAATTTAAGAATACTTAACCACCGTATAAAATTATTTTAGACAATAGAAACTTTTTTAATGTAACGTTTGACATAGAATTGACAGAATGCGTGCTGAAAATATCGTCAAAGAGGATGTAAAAAAACTGAAAATTCGAATTCAATATTCATAACTAAGACAGGACAACGTTTGTCGGGTCAGCTAGTATGAAATAAAAAAACACAAGTACTTAAATACAAACACTAACTCAAATTAAAAAAACCAACTGCATGTGCAAAGCAAATTTAAGAGCAGTCTCGAAGGTACAAGTTAGTTAGTTGCAACACTTTAAACTAAAAGAAGGTCAGTTACCAAGTTCTCATGCAATTTCCACTCGTGAACCGGGTCAATGCCCGCGAACAGTTCGCCAGTTGCCAACTTTTGCGAAGTAGCCGAAATGTCTCACTTTCAGGGGTGTCACTGAACGTTTAATCTGCGAACTGAAAAGATGTTAAGCAGCGGTTCTTAACCCTATCGACTGGCGACTAAAAAATGAATCAAAGAACACAGTAGAACTGGTATGAATATATTTTTGAAGATTACAAATACAACTGACAAATACTTATAATATGGCACTGATTAATTAAAATGAAATACGTTCAATTTAAAAAGATAAGAGGCGGAGTTTTATCAGAAACTGTACAAACAGCGTGCAATGGAGAGAGCCATGCTCGGCGTTTCCCTGCGTGATCAAATCAGAAACGAGGAGATCCGCAGGAGAACTAAAGTAACCGATATCGCTTGAAGGATTGCTCAGCTGAAGTGGCAATGGGCGGGACACATAGCGAGAAGAACCGATGGCCGTTGGGGCGGAAAGGTTCTAGAATGGCAACCGCGCACCGGACGACACGCTCCGTGGGTAGGCCCCAGACAAGATGGACCGACGATCTGATGAAGCTTGCGGGAAGCCACTGGATGCGGGCAGCGCAGGACCGATCGTCGTGAAGATCCTTAGGGGAGGCCTATACCCAGCAGTGGGTGTCGTGCGGCTGATATTATGTACAAACAGCAAGCTGGGAAATGTCGGCGACGATGATGCAACGAAATGGCATAATGGCGCATAGGAGGTAGTAGCCCCAGTCGTAGGAGGCAAAAAAACGAAGAATACGGCTATCCATGAACCAAAGATTTCCTTCGGTAGGATTGATCCTTGGGTTCCTAAAATGGGTTTACGAAGTGGAGCCACCTGGATTTTTTAAGCAGGTAGGGGGGAGGGGGGAATTCTGCCTTAACGAAGTCCGAGGTTAATAACTGCTTAAGTTTAGATACTAAGCCAAGTTTGGTATCATTTTCGGATAAATCAATGACGTAGAATTCATTTCTGGTATAAAAAAAGCAATTTATTCAAAAGTTTCCTAAACATTACACAATAACCATTATTTACAACTACATTTTTTTTATTTTAAGTCACCGTAAATATTAAACTGACGTTCTATTTGCAAACAAAAAATATGATAACAACGCTTATAGAATGAAGAGTTGAAAAAATATAACTTACACATTTCTTTATTAACAATAAATAGCGAAAAAAAATTTTCTGTCGCGTGCCGTCAATTTCTTTTACACCTATGGAAATATTATTATTTATTATTATAACAATATGGGTATCAAATGAAAGGTAATAAATAGCCAATTCCAAATATATATACATTATAACACTTTTTTTATTTAACTGTTTTGAAATAAACTTTAAAAGTATAACGCAGTATTAAAAAATATCAGTAAATTGTTAGAAAAACAAAAAATGGCATTCAATATCGACAAAAAAAGGCAAATATCACAAGCGCGCATGTAACTACGATTTTTTTCAGATGTTGTTAGGTACCTTGAGAGTAGTTCTACCCAAGTTTTAACCCTTGGAAACCCTGTACTGCTGGAAAAACTTGGCACTTGTTTCAGTATTTTCGAAAAAACTACCTTAAAGAAGCGTTTTTCAGGTATCTCTACTCTATGCTTTTATAAAGCTAACTAAATTTGCTACAATTTGAGCCTATCACAATCAAGTTTCGAATTGATGATTAAATTTTTAATATTTAATAAAAATAATAACTTCCTTACAACGGTAACGAAGTTATTTTTTTTAAATAGTCAAAACAAGAATATTTTCTTTTATTATTATTTTAAAAATAATAGGATATCAGAGCTCCTACGAGGTATTTTCTTTTTCAAATATTCCAATTTGTGTATTTAATGGCAATTTTTTTCTTTAATCAAGCGAGTATTTTATTTTTGTTTTTATTTTTTTTTAATAGTTTATCAATTGAATCATACAAATATGAATCCAAAAATGAATTCGACACCCTAAATTCATACGAATATGATATCAAACTGGGCATAGCAGCTTAACTAATACATCTATCGAGATTGGGCTGAAAGCCAAAACTTCAAAAAATTTACTACAAAAATCGTGGTGGCTCCACTTCTTATATCCATCCTAGGGTCCTAAGGACCAATCCTACCAAAGGAAATCTCTGGTTCACAAAACGCCGTATTTTTCACCCTACTGGCGCCACTATAGGTAGGTTTTAGTCAACGGAAACAGTATATTTTTAAAACGTTTTTATTTTCTCCTATTTCTACTAGGCGTTTAAAATCTTACTGATATTATTGTGTACTTCAAATCTTTAAATGTTATTTGGGCGAAGCTCGTTTTTTTTGTATAAATAACTAATTGATTTAAGATATCACTGTAGATTTGTAGATTTTGAAACCTTTACGAAATTTTTGTTATTTGAATTTTGACATTTTGTGGTAATGAAATAAGAAAAAAAGTTAAGTTTTTGAAAATTTTTGTGACGCAACTTGGCGCGACGCCGCCGCTTTGTTACGTTACGTCATGTCACCTACTTTGTTTAAAAATGATAAGATCAGTTTTATAACTTTAACGCGAAACTGCCCGCGTGACAACCCTACTCAGTTTAAACTTCAGTTCCATACGTTCGCTTCTGCATACAAATTACTCGTCCAAACTACAAAGTCTCGCGAGTAAAAATATTATAAAACACAAAGTTAAATAAAGTAGTTGTATCTTCATTTTGAGATAGTGAGGTCTTTCTTTTTGTTTTTCTCTTGGGCAAAAGTTTCCCAGTTATAACCAACATTTCGTATAAATATGTAAATAGTTGTTAGAGCTTTCTTAATCCTGTCCCGAAGTTAGTAGTTTGCAACGAAAAAGTTATTATGTTAAGTAAAACAAATTACATTCATAAATATTAGTTTTAAAACTAGTGAGTACGTAATACAACTCTTTTTATTTTATTCTAGAAAACTCTTATTTTCAACTTATGAAAATAAGCTTAGTAATGCAGTTTAGACAGTACCTACTACTTTTACAATAACTTCTCCTGTTTTAGAAGTGGGTGGGACAATTAAGTATTTATTAAGTTATTTTATCTTATACCTTTAAACATGCAATTCTTGATGTATATAAAGGACATGTCCCATCGCGCCTAAGAGTATGTCATTTACCTCACTTTTCTCAAAAATTAAAGTCTATAGCGTCTTAATGAAAGTAGTATGTCAGAATAGGTATTTTACTCTAGAATCAGATTAATATTTTTTTTCTGCATTAAAAAGTGGTATTTTTAAGTTAAAACGCTTTTATATCACAATAATTTTTCATGATAGTACTATTTACTTTCTTTTTTTTCACAAATTACTTCAGAAAACAACTTGATGTTTTTGTAATTGTTTTTCTAAATATAAAACAATTTTTAACTGGTACTATACATAAATAAAATGTAATAAGCATTTTTTTATTATGAAAGTAATTAAATGAGGCAACACTGGGACATCTCCTTTATTTCTGTGATCTCTAAAACGGCTCTAACGATTTCGCTGAAATTTGGTAGATGTTGGTTTTCGGGGGGTAAACAATCGATCTAGATTAGTTTTATGTTTGGGAAAACGCGTGTTTTCGAGTTTTCATGCGTATTTATTTCGACGCAGACTAATTTCGTCCTGCCGGCCACTGTCCATCGGTCCAGCGGGTTAAGACGCGGACGGCAAGAAACGAGTGTTACGTGTTCAAATCCCGCTCAGTGGCTTACTTTTGTTTTTTTTGTATGTGTTCAAGTTCTTATATATATATTTTAAATTTGTATTGTTTTCAGACAAGTTCAAAATGTAGTTAATGTTTGAGATAACAATGTAGATTATCAGATCACCTAAAACACCACCATATTACAATAAATAGTAAAAACCGAGCAAGGCTCGGTCACCCAGGTACCAGGCACGTATCCAGACTTTTAATTCGGGGGGGACAACTGCATCCCGCAAACCGGAGAGTGCCTCGCCCGCTAAATTTGAATTTAGTCCTGTACTGTGTGTTCTGGATTTCGGGGGGGGATAAATCCCAACTATCCCCCCCCCTTGGATAGGTGCCTGCCAGGTACTATCTTAATATATAAAATCGTAAACTGAATGACTGACTGACTGATCTATCAACGCACAGCCGAAACCGCTGGACTTAGAGACATGAAATTTTGCACACAGATACTTTATACAGTGTAGGCATCCACTAAGGATGGATTTTTGAAAATTTCATTCCTAAGGGGATGAAATAAGGGATGAAAGTTTGTATGAAAGTCCCTCAGTTTTGAAGCTAGAATCTTCAAATTTTGTGTTTAGGCTGACGATTAAAAATTTATAAAAACGGGTGTCAGCGTTTTTCAAAATTCTACTCCCGAAGGGGTCAAA
The DNA here is from genome assembly GCA_928269145.1 of Agriphila tristella. Taxonomy (NCBI): domain Eukaryota; kingdom Metazoa; phylum Arthropoda; class Insecta; order Lepidoptera; family Crambidae; genus Agriphila; species Agriphila tristella. The sequence continues at coordinate 33,007,170 of OV743431.1, forward strand.
AGGGGGATGAAGTTGTGTATTGAAGAAAATCCTTTATTTTCGAAGTAAAAATAGCTAAATTTATAATTTAGGCTTATGGATGGAAATCTAACGCAACGTATATTGTTTTTGTTAGTATTTCAACCCCTATAGGGATGAAATCGGGGTGAAAAGGGGTAAAAAAACCTAAAAATAGATATGGCTGTCGTTATCGGGGTTTTCTGGGATGACGATTTCAAAAATGACATTTATTTAGACAATGACAACACGGTGGACATGATTTAACCCCTAAAGGGGTGAAAATGGGATTCAAATTTTGTATGGAAAAATAATATAAAATAGACATTACAACTTTAAACTTCGTAGGAGCATTCATCTTAAAATAAATAGGCAAACATATATTTTGTTATTTTGAAAATCAACCCCTTAGGGGGTAAATGGGGTGAGTAAACATAAAAATCGATATGGATGTCGTTCTTGAGGTTTTATAGGACGGTGATTACGAAAATGACATTTATTTTGAAGTCCAATACGGTGGACATGGTTTAAACCCTAAAGGGGTTAAAATGGGGTTCAAATTTTGTATGGAAAAATAATATAAAATAGACATTACAACCTTAAACTTCCTAGGAGCACATCTAAAAATAAATAAGCAAACATATATTTTTTGATTTTGAAAATCAACCCCTTAGGAGGTAAGGGTGAGTAAACATATAAATCGATATGGATGTCGTTCTTCGGGTTTTATGGGATGATGATTGCCTAAATGAGATTTATTTTGAAGTCCAACGCGGTGGACATGATTTAACCCCTAAAGGGGTGAAAATGGGGTTCAAATTTTGTATGGAAAAAGAATATAAAATAGACATTACAATTTTAAAATTCGTAGGAGCATGTCTAAAAATAAATAGGCAAACACAGATTTTGTGTTTTTTTTAATCATCCCTTAGGGTTTAAATGGAATAAGTTAACAAAAAATTGATGATTGAAAATTGATGTGAATGTCGTTCTTGAGGTTTCATGGGATGTTGATTGCGAAAATGACATTTATTTTGAAGTCCAACAAGGTGCTCATGACATGATTGGACGGACGGCCGGGAACGGGAACGGAACGGGAACAAATCGGGAACGGGAAAGGAACGTTAACGCAACGGGAACGGAACGGGAACGGGAAACGGAACCGGAACCGGTACAGAAACTGGAACTATAACCAGAACCGGAACCGGAACCGGAACGGCAACGGGAACGGGAACTGGAACGGGAACGGGAAGGCCCGCCACACACGGCAATCTTGTCTTGCCTCGCGAGGCAGCGCGCTGGGTGGGGACCCACTTAATCGCGTAAGATTGGCTGACCGAATCCTGGTTGAAGGTTTTCTAAGGATTTTCTCTAATATCCACGCGGACGAAGTCGCGGGCAGAAACTAGTTTAGTTTATAAGGGTAGGGTTGTGTGGCGACCGTCAGTATATCACCAACCCTTAAGGGCCATCCATAAATAACGTCACATGTTAAGGGGGAGGGAGGAGGTCGACGAAGTGTGACATTGTGTGACAAGGGGGTGGGAGGGGTCCTAAATTTCGTGACGTCACATTTCAAAACCATTTAAATTGAAATAAAACAAGTTTCTAAACTGCTGTTTTAATTCAATAATTATTTCTAGATGTAAAATTGTAAAATATGTGACGTCACGTCACACTAGGGAGGGTGAGGTCTCACAAATGTGACCAACTGTGACAAGGAGGGCAAAAGTAAAAAAATTCGTGTGACGTAATTTATGGATGGCCCTAAACGCCTAGGAGTGTAGATGTCAGAAATGGTAGCGTATTCTTACGATCGAAAGGAAGAAAGTACTTTTAAAACTTAAACTTTTTCCCTAACCCACGGTCTATTCAGTCAGTTTTTACGTCACTTCCTATTCCACGGCTGGGCGGGGTGAACGACCGGAGCGCCATCGATACTCGGAGCAATGACCTAGGCTACTAAGCGACTAGGATCGCTAGGTGGTAACGCAAACACTTGAACCTACTTTGACCTCCTCGACTATGGAGTCCTGGGGGCCTACAACGAGCTCTTATAGCAATGTCTTTTAGGTCTTACATTGACTTTTCGTACCACGACGTCCTATAAAGAAGGTTGTTTCTACCTCAAATTTCTTAGCAATTTTGTTGCGATCATCTTTAACTTGTTCACTCTTTGTCAAAAAATATCTAAGGTTGCCAACTTAACGCAAATTTAACTAAGTTACTAGGTATCTTTTACAAGTTCTATAACATATTTTTCTGGAAGAAACTAAGTTGTCATAAGAATGTCAACTCATAGTCGATACCAAGTATAGTAAGGATAAACTCACAAATCATATTTTCTTTGTTCTGCATACAGGTAGTAATTACTCAAGTAAATAATAACATGAACTTTTAGAGTTAATGGTGTAGACAACGAGTGCCCAGAATTTGAATAGTTTACACAACCGGGATTTGACCGGCTATCCTGATACATAAGAATGAGTTTTATTTATTCTTATGCCTGATATCCGAATGGCTGGTCATTTTGAAGTCCCTTTATTTTGTTTCAAAGTTTAGCAATTATTTGACTGTAGGTAAATCGTAAATGGTACCAAATATAGGGAGCAACTTTTGGTCTCCAGCCTGACGTGAATCGATACAGACAACCAGCCATTCTAACGCTCACAGAAATCCGTCCCATTCTTATACCTAACATTCTTCCCATAATCGTAAGCGTTAATACGTCTAAGTAAGTCTATCTAAGTATAAAGTATTTTCGATACTTATTTTGTAACTACCCATGAAAAAGAAAAATAACATAGTAGATTCTTGTTAGCAACCCTAAGCATACATTTTAATACGTCAAATCTAGCGATCCTTTGGCGATCATAAAAGTGACAGGCAGGATGGAATCAAAATTATTAAGGCGTGTAGACACGAACGAACAAGAGCATGATGAACACGAACATTCACGAATATTTATTTGGTTCGCACAGAACTTGTAAAGGTAGCTTGTAGTGCATGGAACTTATTGACATTTTAAACTGATCAGAAGTATTTGGTCACCTTGTCTGCTATGATATACTGATGGCAACTGTCCGTGTAAACATAAATCTCAGACTCCCAAGTCCTTTAGAGATAGAGTTAGAAGGCATTTCCTTTCCTCTTCTTCTGATTGACCATTTTTTTATTTTCTCCTTTATTTTAATTGCATTTATCTTTAGGTATAACTATTGTTTGTATTCATACAACACACTTGTTCTTCCCTTTTTTATCATTGCACCCACTCCCCTATATTTCATTTTTTCCATTTATTTTACACCCAATGGTTGCCTGGAAGAGATTGCTGATTGGCAATAAGACCGCCTCTTCTATACTTTTTTCTTTGTATTTTTGTCCCCTTTTCTGTAATATTTCTACTTGTGTGCAATAAAGCGTAATTTATTATTATTTTTAAATAAATTATCAGAGTGAACACGAACACTATAAATACAACACTTTCACACTGAACAACAAAATATTTAAGAAGATTTTTGACGCACACTGTGGAGGGAGGCCGTTTGTTTGTATAACAAAGACTTACTTGTGCTCGTGATGAGGAAGTCTTGATGATGAAAATTATTAATGCAAAATGTAATGTGTTATAATGACAAAGCAATAACAGCTTGTTTAAACCAGCCTTTTTCAAAACGATCTTTTTTCCAGCGATGTTGATATGAGCTCTACATAGATTCGTACCATGACATTTCTGTCAAACAAACTATGATAATATAATAACCTTATATTATTCCCGCAAAGTACTGGGAAAGAACGAATAATTTTACTAATAATTTGTCTATACCTTGCTTAGATATAGGAAAAAATACGCTATGTTGTGATTATTTATTCTGTGGTTTCAACAATAGACATGAACAAAAAGGTACCTACCTACTTATGTCATGCCATGCGTAAATATGTCACTCGTCTCGTGATCAAAAAAATATTTACTTAAACACTAAACAGCTATAATCCTTCGATTGATATAATTTATAACCACGTATTAATAATTTATTGATAAATCAATCACACACGTGATATCTTAAAAGTGGACAATTTAATACTTTTGCAGTAAACAGGATAGGATTCTACTCCAAAGAGCTGAATACGTCTTTTAAGTTCATGTAAGTAAATTGGAGTATTATATTTATTGTTTTATGGTCTTAAAAGCAAGTACCTAGTGTAAATAAGTCGTTTTATACTGAAGTGCTCGTAACCGCTTGATTGAATTATGTTAGAGTATCTAACTACCTACTTACATTATTTTTGGTTATTTGCAGGTTTGCCAGGGAATCATACAGTGATAAACCCATAAACGCCATAAGCTTCCGACTTAAAAAGGATAATAATTTTGTACAACAATACTGTGACAATTTTATTAGATACTTATAGAAAAGATGTTTCATTTTGAAAAGTGAATATCATAAATAAATACCCATATCAAGTAATAAAGTAATCATTTTCTTTGCTCTTATTTATTTTGTACCATTGCGCTAGCTATAGCTAGGCTTAGCAAAAGGGCCGTGACTTTATTTCTATAAATTGGTTTTGTAAAATTTGTAGTTTGGTTTTGTGCATGTTCTACGACAAAAAAATCTAGTGTACCTACCTAAACATAGGTAGCTTAGCACTATCATAGATGGGCGTGCTGTAATTAATGTTGATTTTGTTTATTTAGTAGGGACAACTTGTCTTAGTAATATGTTCCCATTAGAAGATGATTAATAAAAAGGCAATAATACAATACATGTACTGTTTTATTTTAAAAGGAAGTTGTGTAGATTTATAAGAGCACGAGCTCACTCACAGAAAGAAAACTCACGAACAAAATACCAGTAGAATTTGAGATTTTTCATCACAAGCCTCCAATTGTCGCACAGGTTATGAACAAGCTGGTTCTGCTACAAATGAAATCACCCGATGAACAAATAATCATCAAGTTAAAAAAATCACATTCTGGGCGTAGTTAAATACAACGCCTTTTTCTTCACAGTAAATCTTCGTGATTTCGTACCATTCTTTTGTCATCTAAAAATAATTGTAAAAGATAACTTTTTTTATAAGTCTTATTTTAAAGAAAGTTCACTCAATATGAAATATGAGTAAATTATGCATATTGTTCACTATGAACAATCTACTTTTGGAACATTTACTTTAAATCATGTTGATTGTGTCGCACAAAAACACCCTTTTTAAGATCGCTAAAAGATCGCTAGATTTGACATAATTGACGTAAAACAAGATTGCTAGTTGTCAAAAAGGCAGCTCGTGGTACGGATTTATGGTATGGATTGAGTGAACGAGAAATGAATGATGACATGAAAAAGGGAATTAATTAAATGGGTAACTGGAAATAATTAAAGGCGACTGTAAATGGGATACTTAAATACTAAACTGGACAGCAGTTTATTTTTTGGGCGACAAAATAACTAAACGGGCGACTAACTTACTAAAATACTCAAAACCGGCGACTACATATGAGTGATAAATAATTTAAGTTAGCAGAGAAAACTCTAAATGGGTCACAAAAATACTGAGTGGGCAACTATTATACCAAGTAGGTAACTATTATAACTGATTTAAGCTGCCCAACATGGTATTTTTAACACGTTTTTATTAGGCTGCTTTCTCGTTTGTTTGTTTTTTGTCATATCGGTTAGGATAGTAGTCATCTTTTTTTAAATAAAATAAATGCCAAATTTTTTATATTTTGTGTGCCCTAAGGTTGTCGTCCAAATAGTAATTTGGTCACCCGTTACCCAATTTGTATTTTAAAGTCACCTATTTTCAATATCTGTAGTCGCCCTCGGTCCTTCACCCACTTAGTATTTCAGTACGCTATGTTCAGTATTTTTGATACCCAAAATGGGAATTTATTGTCGCCCAAATAGACGTGAAGGGGGATGGGAGAGGGAGATTGAGAGTGAGAGGGAGAGGAGACATATGTGGATTCAATTCTGAACAGGATTGGGAACGGGAACGAGCACAAAGGGGAACTGCACTGCACCTAACGGGGACGGGTCCAAACGGGAACGGGAAAGGGTAAAGAAACGGGAACGGGATATTTATATCTCTCGACCCATTTCTGTTTATTGTAATAAACTAGCTTCCGCCCGCGACTTCGTCCGCGTAGATATTAGAGAAAATCATTTGGGAACCTTCAGCCAGGACCCGACCAGCCATTTTAACGTGGTTAGGCACCAAGCCACAGAATAACTAATACCAAGCGAGTAGCTTCGTGCGAGGTTTGCCAAACGCGGCAAACGTCTTGCCTCATGAGGCAGTGCGCTTGGTGTGGACCCGCCTAATCACGTAAAAACGGCTGGTCTGATCCAGGGGGTCAAGTCTGTTAATGTTTTCGTCAAAATCGTAGTTCAATGGTGTTTGAATGGTAATGCTTTTTGACACAGTTCTTGTTTCTTGAACCTAATATCCACGCGGACGAAGTCGCGGGCGGAAACTATTATACATAAAGTTTTATTCTAGGTACATATTTCTTGTAAAATGGTATACTATTTACCACATTTACTATTTACAAAGCATAATTTCTTTGCTTTTTCCAAGCAATATCATTCGTTCATTCCCAGCACAAAACAAGATTGTTATTTGATGTCGTAGTACGAATTTGAGTGATATCATTTAGAGCTTGTAACAAGCTTGCTGGATATAAGCTTACTTATAAAAAAGGTGGGAGTAGGCCCCCTGGTACTTCAGCTTTTTAAGAGAGCTTTTTAGTAGTGGGGTCGTGTGTTCTTTGTTGACTTTATAAGGTGAAAATGTAGAATTTTGAAAAACATAGGAATGACGTAGTCTTTAAAAATACGCCAATAAGATTGAAGTAAAAAACTTATATTACAAGTTTGTAAGTGCTTCTTATGTGACACCTACCTGCTCATTAGAGTTCTGTCTGATCACCGGCCGGAAAAACAGTCTCAATAAAATTGATTCAGTCGTCTTCGATAATCGTTGAACAGTCAAATTCAATAATATTTGACACCTTTGACAGCTCATCAGTTTTAGTAGTAATAAAAGTCAGTCATATATAGTGGTGGCCGGATAAATAGAAACACCAGTTGATTTTCATACAAACGAGGTAACTTTGAAGCCGCTTTGTCCTCCGCCACGGATTGATCTAGCTGTGATTTGATGATGACCATCCAGGGAGTGAATGGAGGAGATCCAGATCACTTTACACACCCAACTGATCTGATCAGCATTCTAACAGATATAAGGATCAGAGTTTTCAGTTTCAGGAATTCCATAAATTTTTATGTAAATTTCTCGTTTTTTTTTTCAAAGATATCCTTATATCTTTTAGAATGCTGATCAGGGGGCCTACTCAAATGGCCACTTACTACAATTAACGCTAGTAGAATAGAAAGACAATATATGGGATTGACATATGTCACGTGATCAAGCGTAACGAATTTGTTGATTCGTACTCAAATGTACAATGTTTCTATTTGATCAAATAAAACTATGATCTTACCTTAAATCAAACAAATAGTCGTCCATCGGATGCCTGTGACTGTTTTACACACATAACATTGCATTATTGTTAATTTAAAACCATAAGTAATCCAAAATCAAGTCAAATCATATTGCATAAAAATATTTCTAAGCGTTTCTCTATACAAAATCCTACGCTTAAACGATATCGACACTAATTTGGTACTCAAAAGTACATTAACATCACAAACGCTTGTTCCATTCTACAAACACAGAATACATAGAACTAAAACACCGATAGTCTCGTCTCATGACTTTGGGTGCATTCTAACAGACTATTCGCTGAGTCATCGATCATTTTTCAGAATCGACTAGCATGGAAAAAATAAAATTCGTCCTAGTTATTTTCAGCCCCTGATTTTTTCAGCACGCATTAATGTACTGCACATACGAGATGACGATCATATTATACTGCCATTTCTTTCCATGGTTAAAATGTACTTTATGGTGATCAATGCATTGAGATAAATATACAAGAGAAGCACTTACCGCGCCAATTTGAGGACACTTCGGATATTCCTCAGTGGGAGGCCTACAGAGAAACAGCTCTTCAAAATGGTCAAAATGCGTAGTGAAAGAGTGCGCTTCTAGGTCAAAAAAACTTATCACATCAAAGAGAATTACTTTTTACGCGATAATTTATTATTTTTGTATTACTATTAACGTTAAAAACGCAAAAAAAGAAATAAAATAAATCATACCATAATTTAGGTTCAGTGCTACCGCTAAAAACATCGTTTTAGTTTTCCCATTTTTGGGGAGAATTAGTGATTAATGGATAGGTGTACTCCGCTACCTCTGATGTTACATACACTTCTGTTATATCATAAAAGAAATGTTTTGGTAAATTATGTTTTCGTTTATAATCACATTTGTGCTATTTTTACAATAACTTTTTAAATCATAGAAAAAAATACCCGGCATTTTAAACTAGAATTTAAGTCAAATTGAAAGCAAAGGAACCTTTTTGCCGCGCGTTGCTTGGTATGTGTCCCACAGACAGACACAAATTCTTTGTGCCACAAAGCACTGGGTGATCCATCAGTATTTAATCAGGGGCACAGAATAATGATACTACCAGTATTCTAACTCGAGCCTGTCCTTGAAATACGTAACTTGAGCCGCGCGGTACGTCAACATACGATAGGGCTGCCTGCATCTATGTACAAAACTAGAAACAAACTCAAGTAGGTAGATGAAATAAAGTTAACAGTACCTATCTTCACCTACTTGAATTTGTCTCTAATTTCGTGATTGTATGTTATATTTTAGAAATAACGATGATAGCGTGTTAGGTTGCCTAATAATTCAAAAGGTTATCATTTTGCTTTTAAATTATATTTTGTCATATACAATTTATAATATGGTTTGATATTTTGGTAATAAGCAAATACAAAAAGTGATCTGTAATTATTAACAATTAAGCCGCCGCGTAGATCACCGGTGACTTACGCTTAAAAATTGTTTTATAATTTTATTTTCCCCCAAAGAAAGTTCTAACCTTTTTTGATATTGTAGGTATATGAAATCTGAAATTTTCTAGAAACGTTTTTCTTATTGTTAATTTATTTTTAGTTTTTAATTCATGAATTGTATAAAACACTAGCGGCTGCCCGCGACTTCGTCTGCGTGGAAAGTTTTTTTGCTTTACCTCGGGAAAAGTACTTTTTTTCGGGATGAAATGATGCACAGTACAGCACAGTCGGGCGCTGTGCTCGGTTGAGTAGACACGCGTCACAAAGCGAAAGAATATTACTCCGTTTTACTAGCAATCCAGGGGTGCTCAAGTATTATGACTCCGGGGTTCGCTTCTTCACGCTGTGCAAAGTGTAACGAAGCAGTGGGCCATGGTCCAGAATGTTCTGTTTGTGGCGGCAAATTTCACTTTGGCTGCAGTGGAGTCACCGAGCGTGGATTTGACAGACTTGGCACCAGTAGGAAGAACTGGTTATGTCCGTCATGCCGAGACAATACATCATCCTCATCGAGAAAATCAGTGGCTAATATAGAGGATCAAGAACAGAATATGGAGGTGGATTGCGGCTCGGACACGGCCGATGTTGTGAATCTTATTCTTGCTAAGATTTCAGGGCTTGAAACTAAGTTTGCCTCGATACAGTCTATGCAATCTGATATAAAGCAAGTTGTAAGTGATATAGCAGATATGAGGTCTTCTTTGGACGCAAGAATGAACGAAATTGCCAATAAGGTGTCTAATATTGAATCCAGGGTATCCTCACTTGATCTACTAAAGACGAATTAAAGGATCTGAGAGCAACTGTCGCCGAACTCATTGAAAAAAATGCTCACAGTGAACAATGGGTCCGAAGGTCAAATTTACAAATTAATGGAATTCCTCAAAAAGCGGGCGAAAATCTTATAGAAATTGTTAAATCCCTAGCTAAGCTGAGTAACTTTCCGCTTGATGTGCGAACAGATGTTGATTTTGTCACCCGTGTTGCAGTAATGAACAACGCTGACAATAAAAAAGCCAAGCCCATAGTGTTAAAAATGCAGTCTCGCTACAAAAAAGACGACTTTATGGCCTCTCTCAGAAAGTTGAAAGAAATAAGAACAAATGACTTGGGATTATCAGGAGAGAATCGTAGAATTTATGTGAATGACCATCTTTCTAGCCGCAATAAATACCTACTACAGCAAGCTAAACAGAGAGCAAAAGAGAAGGACTATAAATACTGCTGGGTGCGTAATTGCACTATAATGGTTCGGCGTTCTGAGTCATCTCCTGTGCTACACATTACGTCTGAAGAGGCTTTAAAGAAGATAACATAGGTGTCATAGTTTTAGTCTATTGGTTCTCTAAATTCGTGTCAGTGTTTTCATTTAAATGCTTATTTCTTAATTTTAAACTTAAATATTTTTTTCAACTTTCAACTTTGTTCAACTCACTTTATTATTTAAAGATAAATAATACACAGCGTTTTGGTGTGAATTGGTGTGATATTTGGTGTTATTTTGTTGTTAAGTTTAACTTACTTGCTGATTTAGCGGGCCGCTGTTTGAGCGCCCAAGAGCAAGATACCTGGTTCGTCACTACATGTTTGTTCTATTGCATGTACCAGTTCTCTCGACGACAAGCAGCGGTAAGTATTAGTTCACGATTCATTGACCGCTGTTCTCTTATAGTGAATTATAGCTGTGGTACTAACCGCGTATTGGTGTTTGAACATGATGTAAATTATCTAATTAGTTACGAATGTTACTCACTGTGTGTCAATGCTGTGCATTCTTTGCGAAAGTGCATTGGGCTGGAGGTAGTTTTATTCTACCGCCAATTCTTTATCCACTTATTATTGAATCTCTTTTATTTATTACAATATTACTTTTGCATAATTAGAGGATTAAAATTTAAAATAAAAAAATACTGTTATAACGATCTACAACATTTAAAGACCGACAACTTTGATAAATATCGTTTGTTCGAAGTCCCGATGGTTGGTAAAAGCAATTGTTTATTCCTAATATTTAATATTATTATGAATAGCATTTATTTATTACGACATTACTTTTTTTGTATTATTCAATTAAAATTTAAAATAAATAAACACTGGTATCGTGTTCTACAACATTGGAAGCTTGGTAATTTTGAGAAAAATCGATTGCTCATATCAACAATTATACATAAAAACTATAGTTTACTTTTAATTTTACAATGTTAAATATTTTCTATCAAAACGTCCGTGGGTTAAGGACAAAAACAAAAGATTTTTTTACTAACGTTTCGAATGAAAATTATGATATAATTTGCCTTACAGAAACCTGGCTTTTACCAGCTATTTACGACAATGAATTATTCGATTATCGATATAATGTGTATAGAACCGATCGGGATTACGATAAACTAGGGATGAGTTTGGGTGGGGGTACTTTGATCGCAATCCGTAGGGAGCTAAGGGTTGATGTGCGCCCTGAGATGCCGGCGCTGCCATCCTTTCCTCGCGCTGATATCACATCCGTTAATTTAATTATCTCGAATAGTAATAACGAAACAAAAATTTGTTTGCTTTGTTGTTATTTTCCTCAAGATTCTTGTCAAGCGTCTTCGGAGCTGGTTCTCCTGGATTATGTCGCCGAATTAAGTGTGCAGTTTCTCACATATACTTTTATAATCGTGGGTGATTTTAATATAGCGGATGCCCAGTGGAGCTTAAGTTCTGGTAACGACGCGACTAGTAGTGAAAGCTCTTTGATTAATCCAACTGTAAACGTTCTTACATCACAAGTGTCTGACTTTATGAATTTTACTGCTTGGCATCAGTATAACACAATATATAATCATAATCATAAATGTCTTGATTTGGTCTTTTCCAGTTCTCCGTGTATTGTCACTCGCACTACTCCTTTATCGTTCCCAGAGGATTCACATCATCCGTCATTAAATATCAGTATAAATATTAATCAATCATATAATTATTTAAAGCCAGCACCTCGTGTAATTAAGCGTTTTTATTTGGCAGATTATAATAAGATTAGTGATGAGTTGTCTAAAATTGATTGGGATCTGCATCTCCCAAAGAATAACGTAGAATTAGCACTTTCAAACTTTTATGCAATAATTAATGGCTTAATAGATAAATATGTACCGTCAAAAATAGCTCATCATGATAATAGATATCCTATTTGGTATTCAAAGAGACTGATTAGTTTAATTAATAAAAAGAATAGAAAACATAAGAAATGGAAAATCTATGGTGGACTTGCTAATTACGAAGTGTTCTCTGACTTGCGTAGGGATTGCAAGTTGCTTGAAGCCTCTTGTTACAATACGTTTATTCAGAGGTCTGAGATGAATATCAAATACAACTCCAAAGCCTTTTGGGCATTCATTAAGAGTAAGAAGGCTAACACCGGCATTCCCGATTCATTGTTTCTGGACAACGTCACTGTGTCCGATGGACAACAGATTTCTGATGCATTTGGTGAGTTCTTTCAGTCAGTGTTCGAAGAACCATCGCTTGATTCTGCTGCATCCACTGCACCATGTCCTACATCAGGTGACTCTGTTATCGGTAACGTTCACATTGACCCGGAAATTGTTAAAAAATATTTATCTCGTCTGGATGAAACAAAGGGAAGCGGCCCTGACGGTATACACCCAGTTTTTCTGAAGCGATGTCGAGAGCTTCTCGCTGAACCAATTTCTAAATTGTTTGTATCCTCCTTATCGTATGGTATAATGCCAACGACCTGGAAACGTTCGCTAGTAGTCCCTATTTTTAAGGCAGGAGACAAACATGATATAAGAAATTACAGAGGAATATCAAAATTATCTATCTTGCCTAAACTGTTCGAAAAAAATATTTATGATACACTTTTCCCCGCTATTAGGCCACTCTTAGTTCCACAGCAACATGGTTTTATAGACAAACGTTCGACTGAATCAAATCTTTGCGAGTTTCTTGATGACGTTCTCGTTACCATGGACGGAGGATCTCAGGTGGATGCCGTGTATACCGATTATTCTAAAGCTTTTGACAACATTTCCCACAATTTATTAATATCTAAAATTGAATACATCGGTATACACGGCGATCTCCTCAGATGGCTCACATCTTACCTTCGTGATTGGACTCAAGCTGTTGCGGTGAAGGGATTCACCTCCACTTATGTACCTATAACGTCGGGCGTGCCTCAGGGGTCGCATCTCGGTCCATTATTATTTAATATATTCATTAATGATGTTGTTAACGTTCTCCAAAGTTCAAAAATATTACTCTATGCCGATGACACAAAAATTTATCGTGAAATTAAATCCCTCTCCGACTGTCATTTACTCCAGGATGATTTAGATCGCCTCGCTCAGTATTGTTTGGACAATAAATTAAAATTAAACGTAGACAAATGTCACATAATAACATACAGTAGGAAAAAACAACCCATAATTTATAGTTATAATCTTTTAAATAATAATCTTCATAGAACGACCGAGATGCGAGACCTAGGTGTTCTCCTTGACAGTGAGCTACATTTTACCTCGAATATTAATAAAATCACTGCTAAGGCCTACAGGATGCTGGGATTTATCTTTCGTCAGGGTTCTGATTTTAAAAATCCTAGCACTCTAGTATTATTGTATAATGCACTTGTAAGATCTGTTTTGGAATACGCATCAACGGCTTGGAATCCACAGTATTTGACGCATATTGACTCTATTGAACGTATTCAAAATAAGTTCATCAGACGCATGAAATATAAATACCCTAATTTTAGTCCGGACATGATCACACCCCTGAGACAGCGAAGAGAACAACGTGATCAATTATTTCTTTTCAAAATTATAAATAATATGGTTGACTCGATTTATCTTACCAGTAAGATATTTTATAAATGCAAAAAGTTTTGCTTGAGATCAACGAAAACCTTTGCTCCGCCTTATTGTCGCACCAATTATGCCAAAAACCGCTTTTCTGTAAGATCTTGTAGTTCTTATGATAAGGACTATCATCAAATTGACATTTTTTCCCTTAGTTTTCAAAAGTTTAAAAAGTGTATTAGTACAACTGATCTACATGTCAACGTCATATTATAATGTTTTTATTTACATCTTGACTATGTCGTGTGCTAATTTTTCAATGGTTTGCTTGTGAAAAGTGATATATAATTCGTTAACTTATATAGTGTATACTTAACTGTTGTTTACATTAATTTTTCTCAGTGGAAACTGTGTTAGCCTATGTAAAAACATATTGATTTCCATTCATAAGTATAATTTTGAGCTGTATGTTTCCCTTATCCAATAAAATAAAATAAAAATAAATGATGTACCCTATGTCCTTCTCTGGACCCCTGACAACATGTAATGCAAAATTTCATGATGATCGGTTCAGTAGTTAAGACGTGAAGGCGTAACAAACAAACAAGCGGACTTTGGCATTTATTATATTAGTAAGGACTAGCGGCCGCCCGCGACTTCGTCTGCGTGGTTAGTTTTTTTGCTATCCCTCGGGAACAACTCTTTTTTCGGGATGAAAAGTTCCCTATATTCTTTTCTGTACCCTTGACAACGTGTATGCAAAATTTCATGATGATCGGCTCAGTAGTTAAGACGTGAAGACGTAACAAACAAACAAACTATAATTGTAAATCATTGTGCATCATTGACTTTGAACTAGATTTAATTATGATGACGCAGATGCTATACTCGTCTGACGTTAATAATGTAACACATTATCATTCTTTTTACCGTTTGGTTTATTTAAACTCTTATGGTTTAAACAGCACAATATACTCCATAGTTGCAATTCGCCATCGTGATCACAAAATACGAAACCACCGTTCGTTCGTCACTGCGGCGCATTCGCGACTGTAGCAGCCCGAGAGCAGCCCGAACTCGAGGCGCATAGGTATGGCTCGCATTTCGGCCGTTAGTACTAAGTTAGAATACTGGTAGTATCATTATTCTGTGTCAGGGGCCTATTTCATACGACAACCCCAAATTTCATGGGTCAAATTCTAAAGTTTACCCTGTCTTATTTTGATCAGTAAAAAAATATATTAGTTTTGCATGAATTAATGATTATGGGAGGTAGGGGGGTAAAGTGGGAGGGAGAAACTATGCTTCAGTGGCGCTCCCACTCCGCGGAAGTACATAGTTATAGAGATTTATATTATGCATTTGAAATTTCAACTAACAAGTTCAGTCGTGATTATCTCGGAAACTATAAACTTCCGCTGGGGAGGAGTTGGACAGGGGAGGTCACTTTCATCCCCCCTTCCCCCCAAACCACAACCCGAAATTCCATGGCCCATATTCTAAAGTTTACTCTGTCTTCTTTTGATCTGTAAAAATATATTAGTTTTGCATGAATTAATGATTATGGGGGGTAGTAGGGGTGAGTTTCCGAGATAATCACGATTGAAGTTGTTAGTTGAAATTTCAAATGCATATATCTGTATAACTATGTACTTCCGCGGAGTAGGAGTGCCACTGGAGGGTAGTTTTTCCCCCTCCCCCACTTTACCCTCCTACCCCCCATAATCATTAATTCGTGCAAAACTAATTAACCGTTATTTTTTAAGTATATCTAAAAATGAAAAGGGTTGTTCAGACCACGTGAATGAATAACTTTTAACTATGAGGCCAACCATGAAATCGCGAAAATAAAATCAGCTGTTCCATAGATTATAGTCGAGTCAATGTTGTACTTTTATATGGAACAGCTGATTTTATTTTTCGCGATTTCGTGGTTGGCCCCATAGTAAAAGTTGTTCATTGACGTGGTCTGGACAACCCTTTTCATTTAAGATATACTTAAAAAATAACGGTGTATTTTATTTTACTGATCAAAAGAAGACAGGGTAAACTTTAGAATATGGGCCATGGAATTTTGGGTTGTGGTTTGGGGGGGAGGAAGGGGGGATAAAAGTGACCTCCCCTATCCAACTCCTCCCCAGCGGAAGTTCATAGTTTCCGAGATAATCACGATTGAAGTTGTTAGTTGAAATTTCAAATGCATATATCTCTACTCTATAACTATGTACTTCCGCGGAGTGGGAGTGCCACTGGAGCGTAGTTTCTCCCCCCCACTTTACCCTCCTACCCCCCATAATCATTAATTCATTCAAAACAAATATATTATTTTACTGATCAAAAGAAGACGGGGTAAACTTTAGAATATGGGCCTTGGAATTTGGGGTTGTCGTTTGGGGGGGGGAGGAAGGGGGGATGAAAATGACCTCCCCTGTCTAACTCCTCCCCAGCGGAAGTTCATAGTTTCTGAGATAATCACGATTGAAGTTGTTAGTTAAAATTTCAAATGCATATATCTCTATAACTATGTACTTCCGCGGAGTGGGAGCGCCACTGGAGGGTAGTTTTTCCCCTCCCCCCCAATTTACCCCTCTAAATCTGAAATCGGCCCTCAAACATAAAAGTTAGCCGTCATCTTGGATATTTTAATATTTTCAACATGCGTTGTTATTTTCGTGTCAAAATAGTACCCAAAAACCGAGTTTCATTGAAATCGGCCCCCAAACATGAAAGTTAGCCGCTATCTTGGATTTTTTAATATTTCAACATTTTCGTGTTAAGATAGTAACAAATACCGAATTTTACCTTAATCGGCCCTCAAACAAAAAAAGTTGGCCGCCATCTTGAAATTTTTATATTTTCAACATAGCTTTACTGTTTTCATGTCAAAATAGTACTAAGAACCGAGTTTCATCGAAATCGGACCACAAACAAAAAGTTGGCCGTCATATAGCTTTTGTTATAAAATACTTTCATTCTATAGCCAAATTTTTCTTGTTTTCATTGATTATTTTGGGGTAAAATTTCACATAGGAGGCAACACAAATTTTCTAAAAAAAAATGCATGTTGATATCGCGGTCTTTGTCTAATTTTGTTGTGGTCTTTGTCTAATCTTGGCGACGGTATTGTTTTTGGGACGTGTGTGAGTGAGTCAGATATATGTTTACTTAAAAATGTTTAGTGGTTTCAAAGCTCCGTCCTACACTGTTAAAAAGTTACACGCTTTTTGTGGCGCGTGGAAGTGAGGTTTGCTTCTCTTGTATATAAGGTGGTACCAAATGATCTGATGATACTTAAACAGGTGATAGTGTTGCTTAAACTGATTAACTTTCTCCAAGGAACATAGGTCGAAAAACGAAAAAAAATTTTGATACTCCCATACAAAATGTACTGGTCAGCTGACCGACTTACTATGGAAAGGCGAAAAAAAAATTAGTTTTTCGACCTATGTTCCATAGAGAAAGTTGTTCAGTTTAAGCAACACTATCACCTGTTTAAGTATCATTAGATAATTTGGTACCACCTTATATTTATCTCGATGGATCAATGACTCAGCGATTAGTCTGTTGGAATGCACCTAATGTCAATTGTACGTAAGGTACTTACTTACTACGTGGTGATTATTTCCTCTGTGTTGTGTAAAAATTTTAATGTGTTTATTACTAAACTAATGGGGAGGCGAAGGCAAAGTGAATTACAGATGGCGCTCAGTCTTTGGAACAATTGTCAGTTTGAGCTTATATTGTCTTGACTGTGTATTACGTGATTTTACTTTCTTAGATTGTATTTTTTCGGTTTTGCGGACAAACAATGTATTCTATGCTAACTTTAGTTCATATAAAAGAAGAATTACGGAAAAGAAAAGCCAAAACAACAGGCATGAAAGTTTATAGCAACTTACAAAAAATTGCTAACAAGCATTACATTTCTTTAAATTTCGTGTAAGATTTACAAGTAATCTTTTTATTTCAGATTAGAAGTAGGTATATGATTTAAATTTTAACAAAGCAACTGAGTGTGAATTTCCGTGTTTATAGTTGCCTGATGATGCCTTCTGTGCAATAGTAATTTCAGGTTTCAAATTCTGTACCATCCAAAATTCCACGAACCGTTTTATCATATTTATTTTATTATTCTAAGTTTCTTGAATGACTCTGGCATATAAAATTCTATTAATTCTCTGTTTGGCCCCAATATTGGGCTTATTTGATATTTGATATACCTATCAAATTCATCCAAGTTATAAATATGTTAGAAACTGCTGAGGTTGAAATATTAAAGAACAAAGCTGTTATAATTCAAATGTTGTTTTATTTTGGCGAAGCTTCATCAAATTCATGAAACATCCCTTTTGATTTATAATGTTTCTCAGGCTCAGCAAAGGAGAAAATCGAGGGAAAAGCATATTTTTTTTTATTTTTTTTTGCCTACTATTTTTTTTGTTACTGGGAAATCGATGAACTCCAATATTTTACAAGTTACATGCATAACAATGCGGCATTTTCTCAGTATAAAATTAAAAAGTGCAATACTCCAAGAGATTCCCATATGTTTTGACACTTTCTTTGAGGCGGCCCGGTACCAAAGACCAGACGCCACCTATCGGGATAAAATTGCGCTTTTCCTCCCCATTAATTAGAATAGTATAGTACCTACAGTAATATAATAAGTCTATGGTACCTACCTAATTTTCTTTATAATAATCAGCAATCATATGCCATGGATACCTATAATAATAAATAAGATATATTTACTTAGTAAGTAAGTAAGAACTTTATATTACTTACATCAAAATACCACACTTAAGACTTATCGTATGGACTTATCAATCATAACTTACATTTATTTCAGTTCAAGATACTTACAATACTTACGGAATATAATTGGCAAGAAAACATGACTCTCTTTTCTGACCAAAGGATGAAACAAACAAAAAAGTGATCAAGAATGCTGGTAAATAATAAGTATATAATTATAATGTTACGGCTAATACCCGAAGTGCGGCTAAAACGAGGTGTAGCCGATAGGCCTATCTATACCCAGTAGTGGGTGTCGTGCGGCTGATATGATGATGATGATTTTTTTTAACAGATAATACAAATAACTTTCTTCATACCCCAAACTACACATAGGCTACACATAGTTTTAGCCAGCTATTTGGGTACTTCGGGTATTAGCCGTAACATTATATACTGACTACTTATTAGATCAAAATACCGCTATGGTTTTTAATAAGTCTTTTATTTACCTAAATTGTTATTAACCCAATCTTATTGAATTTCAGATACATACAATTCAATAGGTATATTGACATTGCAGAATATAATACACAAGTACCTTTTAAATTGACTAGAAAAGATGTTGGGAAAGCTAACCCTTGGACACCGAACGTGCCCGATGGTGCACAGGAACAAACGCTGAAGCTATTGAACAAAATTATAGTACCTAATGAATATTTTGCTCCAAGCGACAAACAAGACTATGAAACTTTAGGTACTGTAATAATAAAATAAAAAGGAGCATGATGGAAAAGTTCTGGCTGTACTGTACTTTGTGCTTTAAAATCATATACCTAATTGTATTGGTTTAGATATAATTATAAAATAAAATATTGACTACCTACCTATAACCTTTCATTTTGTGTACTATCTGTCACATCTACAAAACAAAAAAAAAATTCAACAATATGTTGTTGTTTTGCATTATCAAAATAATAGGGTAGTTATAAGGTGTTAGATTAAAACAAATTTAAATTTAAATCAAAGAAAACATTTACTTTTTGAACTTAAAAGTAAATAAATAATAATAACAAAGCAACCACATCCTTACTAATAATATTATAAATGAGAAAGTCCGTTTGTTTGTTTAGAGGTGTAACAAACAATAAAATTGTTACAATCATCATGAAATTTTACATAGGTACATGTTGTCAGGGGTACAGAGAAGGACATAGGGTCCTTTCATCCTTAACAAAGTTCCCAAGGGATAGCAAAAAAAGCTTTTCACGCAGACAAAGTACTGAGGCACATGATTTTGTTAGATACCATCTTGTATCAGTAGTTGAATCAGTCTTGCTTGGCTTATTGTAACTAGTATATCTTACAAACAGGCCTTCTTCTAAGTGTCACCTGTAAAAAAGTAGGTATTTATTTATTTAAGTTAAAATTATATTAAAACAATTACCTACTATTTTTATTCTATTTTTATTTTTTCACTCATTAAAGAGGTAAATTTATGACTATGTGATTATTATTAGTGAATTAGAATTAGCGAATATTAATTACCAAGTAACATTCCTGACATGTCAGGAATTTAAGTCATCTATCAGGAAAACAGGGATAAAAACTGTAGTTGTCAGGGATGTACTGATAACTGTAGCAGTAAAAACTTAATGAAAACACATAATTTGTAAATCACTTGGTGTGAAAAGATTATTAAATGTCAACTAAATTAAGAATGTAGATGTAGATTTACAAGAAATTTCCTGAAAAGTCAGGGAAAAAGTCAGGAAATCTCATTATTAGATCTGGAAACCATAGCCCCGATGCAACTTAAACATAAAGATTGGGTGTTATTGAAGCCTTATGTCTGTTTGTCTGCATTTAACTTCCAAATATGTGTCTGGGGACCACTACTCAACTCAGATCAGACCCACCAAGCCAACCCGCACTGAATTATAGCATGTCAGGCTATAGTCTATGGTGGTGAAGTTAACTATATGTTATGTATAATATCAAGTTTACCATCCAATATCACTTACCATCACTCGGCCAGCTGCCGAGCTGACCTCGTTTTTGATACATGCTTTATAGCTTTTCCTTTTATTTATTATTTTTTAATTGTTGTTCCTTTTTTATACATGTGTAATAGGTATAGGTACAACATAGAATTCTTTGACTTATGACATATTTTTCTTATGTTTTATACACTATTTTGTTTGCCATTGTATCAAATTATCAATGCTTTCTCTGTGTTGTGTTTGTGATAAAATACATTAGTACAAAGCTTCGCTCACTTATTACACAGCCCATTAGCTTGCCACAGTTTCAGAAATCATCACTATAATTGTCTTTACATCATACTGCTCGGCATCTAGGATTTACTAGTATAGTAAGAGGCCGTGCAACAAAGTGCATTGTTTAGATAGAACGTTCCATTATCAAATCACTTTACAATTCAAGCATGGTGAATGCTTTAACTGTAAAGTAACTTTACAATTCAAGCATTTAAAACTCCTTAGTGAACCAATCTCTTTTCTTATATTATAAACTGTGGAAACTTTTTACTGAAAAAAAAACAATAAATATGGCGGCATTTCATTTCCGTTCAAGCTAGTCTGGTTTTGGTTTTGGTTTTGGTTTTGGTTTTGGTTTTGGTTTTGGTTTTGGTTTTGGTTTTGGTTTTGGTTTTGATTTTGATTTTGATTTTGATTTTGATTTTGATTTTGATTTTGATTTTGATTTTGATTTTGATTTTGATTTTGATTTTGATTTTGATTTTGATTTTGATTTTGATTTTGATTTTGATTTTGATTTTGATTTTGATTTTGATTTTGATTTTGATTTTGATTTTGATTTTGATTTTGATTTTGATTTTGATTTTGATTTTGATTTTGATTTTGATTTTGATTTTGATTTTGATTTTGATTTTGATTTTGATTTTGATTTTGATTTTGATTTTGATTTTGATTTTGATTTTGATTTTGATTTTGATTTTGATTTTGATTTTGATTTTGATTTTTATTTTTATTTTTATTACATTTTTATTTTTATTTTTATTAAATTTAACTACCTCGCATGAATGATGTAAAGTAGTATGCTTACCTCGGTTGTAAGTAGCTATTACACCCTCGAACTATATTCGCCCTCGCTCGCTTCGCTCGCTCGGGCGTCTAAATATCTCGGGTGCACTCGATCCATTAGCGCCCTTTGCGAGCTGCGCTCGCACGGGCGCCAAATTGGATCTTGTTCTGTAATAGCTCACTTACGTCCCTTGTGTAACAAACTACTATTACATCATACTGCTCGGCAACTAGGATTTACTAGTATAGTAAGAGGCCGTGTAAGTTGGCATGTGCAACACAGTGCATTGTTTAGATAGAACGTTCCATTTTCAAATCACTTTACAATTCAAGCATGGTGAATGCTTTAACTGTAAAGTACACTTTACAATTCAAGCATCTAAAACTCCTTAGTAAACCAATCTCTTTTCATTCTCTCAACAATTCTCTCAACTGTGGAAACTTTTTACTGAAAAAAAAAAAACAATAAATATGGCGGCATTTCATTTCCGTTCAAGCTATGCAAAACTCCTTGGATTTTGATTTTGATTTTGATTTTAAAATTTATTTTTATTTTGATTTTGTTTTTATTTTTTTTTATTTTTATTAAATTTACCTCGCATGAATGATGTAAAGTAGTATGCTTACCTCGGTTGTAAGTAGCTATTACACCCTCGAACTATATTCGCCCTCGCTCGCTTCGCTCGCTCGGGCGTCTAAATATCTCGGGTGCACTCGATCCATTAGCGCCCTTTGCGAGCTGCGCTCGCACGGGCGCCAAATTGGATCTTGTTCTGTAATAGCTCACTTACGTCCCTTGTGTAACAAACTACTATTACACTTCTTCTTTATCTTCTTATAATATAGGTAGTGCAAATTTTATTTTGAACGAAAATTCAAGAAGAAATTATCACAACCTGAAACAATAAAAAGTACTTAATTGAAAATTTGAAATCATTACATAGCTCAACTAATACTTCATTTCCATGCTACATGAAAGATAAATGTTAATTATAAGGGAATCATATTTTATTGTGATTACCGACTAAAGAAAGGGAAACTAATGAAAAACAGATTTTACATAATTAGGTATTGTACCTACGAGTAACTGGAACTAATTTATACTTACGAAATGACAACCTTCAGGCATTGGCAGGAAAGGGGGTGGGCCGTGCCCACCCCAGACCAGCCTGATACCCACCCCAGAAAAATACCAGCTATAATACTTTTCTATTGCCTTTCAAAACTCCAACACGGCTCTAGTCAAGCACCCTAGACGTTAGTACTATTATATATTCTGTGACCCTAGGCTTTGCCCCAGAACTAGAGGCCCTGCCCCACTGGAAATAATCTTTAGATACGCCAATGCCTTCAGGCTTTTGTAAAGAAGAATACTCTTCAAAATACCTACTGCATAATTTATCAATTAATTCTAAGTACTTACTGATGATTAGGGATTTTAATTCCGAGGCCCCACGCCTTAAGTGGCCTGCTTCAGTGCTTCTTACACAGATCACTATTATGATTTATCTTCTCCATTAGTTTTATTGGCAGGAATCACAGGAAACACAAAAACCCTTTTCAAAATTGAAAATAAGACACGGGTCGTACGACTATTTGTTTCTTTCTACAGGGTATGGGCGTTCGCTTCGATTTAGTACGATTGCTGGCTATCGTCGGCAAATCTATACATGTCAAAATAGCCATTTGAGTACCATTTCTTTCTGTCGGAGCGAGCGTAACGTTAAACACAGATCATACAGTATAATACAAGAGGGGCACACTTGGAACAACGCAAACGGTCGAAACAAAAGTAGCGTCATCTCTGAATCTTAAGCATCAACTTTCACAACAAAGTCTTCAAGTTTGCCAAAAAACTTCAACTGGTTATAAAGTAATTAAAAACAAAATTATATTAAAAATATGAAAATGAAAATCGTTTTTGAGTTTGGTCATGGTGCGAATTACAATAATAATGATAAAATTCGACACCCGAATTAATGACCCAGTCCAGTAGCGTAGCGGTTTACCACCACCTCTGTTTATTTACATGACATTACTACCAAGGTAATGGTACAGTCAGTGGCACGAATCATGAATATTTTTCGACGGAGTGGGGATAAGTTTGCGCATGTGCTCTTGTGAGCGACCAATAGTGCGTGCCCCTCTCCCGCCGCCTGCGCCCCTCTCACCGCAACGCATACCCAGAATACGCGTTCCCCGCAATCCCCACTCAATTTCATGATTCGTGCCACTGACTGTATCTATCAGTATTCCAATTTCAACAATACTCGGTACACGAACAGTCGCGAATGCGCCGCAGTGACGAACGTAATATACCTACGAACTAATTATTGATTGAAATACAAGTACTTACTTACTATGGTAAATTGCAGATTGTGCTGTTTGTATTATATTTATTATTATATTACTCCAGCCTGCCTAGCATGACCGATTTATATCGCGTGATATAGCATTTTATCGACACTCAACTGTCAAATTTCTTTGTCTTTTTGACAGTTCAACGTGATAAAACGCTACATCACGCGATATAAATCGGTCATGCTAGACAGGCAGAGATGACATGTTTAAATACCCGGAGCCCTCCTTTAATATAAAGGTATTTAGCTTTTTCAGTTTTTTGTTTTTACTGTTAGTTTTGTTAACCTAGGTACCTACCTACCTATTTCATTTTCGCTATAATATTATGGATTTTAAAATATTACGCAGGTTATACGCAATTACAAAACTAGAAAGATACGAAAGTAGGTACTTAGCTGAAATTAAAATACTGTAGCCGGGTGTATCGTGCGACAAAAAGGTCTCAATTTAAGGTTGCCACCTGTACTTTATTTCGGGGTTATTGTACTCTCTACTTTATGAGGAAAATAAAGTAGGTACGTGAAAATACTTTATTTCACAAGATTTGCTTAAATATTGCCAAAAGTAATAAAAAGTATGTTTTAAAGGTAAAAATAAATATTACTTTATTTCCATACAACATACAACGTACTTTTTACTAGCTTTAGCAATCAACATACTTTATTAGTTCAAAAAAGGTGGCAACCTTAGTTACAATATTAATAGATATTTACCGTGCTACAACATTTATACCGTTGTACGAATACCGAGCCAAATCATAGTTGTTTTGTATTTTTTTGTTTTGATTTGTTCTTTTTCATTAATATTTTCTATTTTGTTATAAATAAAGATATTACAAAAAAGTAAAATAAATATATAATAAGAAACAAAAAAATACATTTTCAGCTATTAAAATTTCATGTCAGTAGTTCCGCATCGATTTCCAAAGGCGCTAGTGGACTCTTTGAGTTACTCTCTCTAGTTACTCTGTGATACAAGCGTTTGAAGATTGAATGCAGAGACGGGTTGAGTACCAAAATAATATCGCTTTCGCCGAGTCGAAGAAACATGTAGAATATAGAAACGCTTATAACGTTTGCCATTTGAGTAGGCCCCCAGATCAGTTGGGTGTGTATAACGATCTGAATCTCCTCCATCAGATCACAGCTAGATTAATCACTGGCGGAGAACCTAGGCTTCAAAGTTACCTCGTTTGTATGAAAATCGACTGGTGTTTCTAATTATCTGGCCACCACTATATATTTTTGGCAGAATAATCATAAATATGCGTAAACATTAATATCGAATAAATGTTTACGCATATTTCCATTCTACAAATACTTGTAATAATGATCAAAAAGCATATTTTTTTTTATATTGCCAATTATGAATGTTAAAATAATATAGTTATGTGTTTAGACACTTATGCTCTATGCCAAATGAAATGAGTACAAGTAATCGTTATGCCAATGAAATCATTGTGCGGAAAAACTTTATGCAGTTCCTGTTATGCCAAACCATATTATGACTAAAAATTTTATGTAAGGCAAAAGGCACCCACGCCATAAAATGCTGATATTGTGAACGTCGTCGGTTGATTAAAAACCGCGCTAGTATCCGTAAAAAGTGTTTTCAGCGAAAACACTCTTTGAAGAACAGAAAAAGGTGTTATACAACAATAAGGTTGGTATTACGCAACAGTAAAATCGATAAGGAATAAGACTTGGCCGTCTGCCAGCATGGGATCTGGTCTCCTCAAACAGGACATATCCTATGGCCTTGAATTAAATCACATACTTTGTGGGAATAATTTATGGTGTACTTTCGTATTTTTACTGGGGGATTACTCTTTGATTTATGCTAAGATAAGGTGTCTTGTATTGTAGTGTTTTCAAGACAAAATATTTTTGGGAAAATTAAGTTGACACTCAAAGTCTTTTTTAGAAAAATAGTTTTACAGGCTAAGCGCCAATCAACTTGCTGACAGATAACTTCAAAGAAACTGTGATCCATTTTAAAATAACAGAAACATAAAGTCAGTTTGCCCACCTGAGTAAAGCTAAAAATGAATATTATAAAAGTCGCAAAATGTTTACAACGTCCAAAATAAATGTATTTTCTTTCTTTCTTTGTTTCAAACATTGATGTCAAGTTTGTATATTTTGTTATTAGGTACTTGAATTCACAAAATAGTAAGAAAAGAGTACGAATTTACCGTGAAATAAAAAAAGAAGATATATTCAAGAACAGTGGTGTTTAATAACATTTACATTACGAAGAAAAAAACGTATTTATCATTTTATCACATAAAGGTCTAGCTTTACCCTTGTGAACCACGCAAGCTTGCCCTTTGAACGAAATTGGGTTATGTTAACAAAAGACCTTTTGCAATGGTTAACACAATCGAGTTCCAATGGCGGTATAATTTTCCGTAAAAATGTGAACGAAAGGAGAATAATGGTACAGAAGGGAGGCTAATAAGTTTTATTCAGAATAAAGTAAATCAAAATCAATCACTATTTGGGCGTAAAATCACGAAAGATTTTCCACAACGTTAGGTATATAATATAACAGAGTAATTTGTAAAGAATAAAAAGTTTTGTTTCGTTTCTTTTTGCTCTGTAATTTATTAAACGAGTCTATTCAAACGTTCAAGTCCTAAAAAGGTACCGTACCTTTTAAAAGATTTTATTTTTAAAAGTGCTACGTATAAAAGGTTTGATTTGATGTTTTTTTTTGCGAATAAAGACAAAGAGGTCACTAATATG